>LPNX010470775.1:3198-66898 GCA_001517045.1 Pseudotsuga menziesii
TGAGATCGGTCACCGGCGTCTGCGCCCACGGCGTCTCAGTGCCACCGGCAGCCCTGCTCTTGGGATCCAACGCACTCACATGCTCCTTTTCTTGCCTGGCCTTCTCCAGCAATGTATCTGGAATGGGAACAAAGCTCTCAAACCTTTTCTTCTTGTTCCGGAGCGAATAATCCCCAATCTCTGGTATGTTGTCCCACTCCTCGGTCGAGAGAGAATACAATTTTCTCTTAAGATCAGCAAACTGTTCTGTGATCTTGGGGTTTGATGCCCTGTACTTTTCAATCTCCTGTTTCAGCCTTGCCTCTCGCCGGTCCTTGCGACGAGAGTCCATTCTTTTATCAATGCTCTCCCAGACGGCATCGACTTCCTTATCGTCTTCATCGTATTCGGCAGAGGCAAACAGACCCACATCGTTACCCTCGAATTCATCAAACTTCTGGTTCTCATCATAACCCTTTTCGTCGTCTGCTTTTTCCTCCTCTTCGGCGCCCGCGGCCCCGGCGCCGCCCTTGCCCCGCCCTCTGCCTGCCGCTGTGCCGCCGATGGTGGTGGCAGAGCGGTCCGGGAAGTCTGGGGCGGCCCTCGCAGGCCCAATATCAGACTGCGTTGTGAACCCCGTGGCCCCTGGGCCCAGCCCCGCCACATAGTTTGGCGGAGGTTTTGTGTGGAGAAACTCCAGCCGTGGCCGCGGAACAGCCGGGGCCTGCTATGGGGAGCAGGACCATGATGCTGGAGTTGTCCGAGACACCATATTCTGCCAGATTCGATCCCTTGTTCCATAGGTGTTTTGTAGAATAGAAAACCCTCTGGGCGACCCTGGGTATCCCTTGGCGGTCTTCAATTGCTTGCTTGAGGTTCCCGACAGTTGGAGAATCATCAGCAAACCTGAGCGAGAGAGTTGCCCCCGAGGGGATTCGAACGAACAGCCTCATAGTGGCCCCGGCAGAAGTGCAAGATCACGGCTTCTAAATTATCGACTCTCTCCAGCAGAACAGATTGATGGGCAGTATCGACTCTGTCCCGTTGAAGACGTCGGGAGACAGGGCCAACCACAGCTTTCACGGTCTGCTCCACTGTATCGACGCCGGGCTTTAGAGGTCCCGCGTTTTCCTTAGCGTATTCGTATAATAAACTAGAAAGGCAAACAGTTGACCTCAACACGGCGAAACACGCGTCCACATCAAACACGCGTCTAAAAAAAGATTGGATCCATAGACGAAATTGAACAGTGGATTTCCGAACTTCTTCGGAGAAAAACGCCTTACGGCGTAATGAATATAAACTTTATGTGAAACTTCGTTGAAATTGCGTTGAAGATAGTCCACACGCTTTGTAGAAAAACGTTGTGTATTGGCTATTTGTGGAATTTCTAGGAAATGACTAAAATTAGTGTGTAACTTCGTGGAAAGAAGTTTGATCAATTTAAAAGGTATACATAATTTTGTGTGTTGGCAAGTTTGACAACTTCAGACGGAAGAGTTGTGTGGTCATAGTCTTACGGAGTGGTGCAAGGGCATTTGTGGTAGGGTCTATAAGGTACTTATGATATCGAAGAGGAATTAGGGTCACCTATTTTCAATGAAAAAAGATAAAGCTTTTGTGAATGAGAATTTGTACGAAATTAATTGGTAATTCGTGGAAAGCCTGTGTTGAACATGAAGATGAATATGACAAAGTAGTAAGTTCAGAGTTGGGAATGATTTGGGAAATTATTTGGGAAATTCGCTGAAAGAGGTGTGTTGAATACGAGTTAATAAGTCCATAACAGGGAATGATTTTTTAAATAATGTCTAACTTGAATCTTCCAAATTTTCATGCTCTTAAATCTTTCGTTTTGCTTACACAGCAATGGATTTGCTTAGCAACACTTCTCGTGACGGCATGAGAAGCAGGATCATTATTCTCATCAAACAGATAGACGATGTTATTCTGTTGGATGACCGTCAACTTCTGGAGACCCAGTTAAATCGAATGAAGAGACTTTTGCTCGATATCAGCAATCAATTCCGCTATCAGCAAACGGCGCCCCTGCAGGCCCTCATTAAGTGTTTCGAAAGGATGGAAAATGAAGTTAAATCGGCGAGAGTTTTGATCCAATTCTCACAATGGCCGCACCTACGTTTCAATTGCCTACTTCTCAAGCCCAAGCCCAAGCCCAGCCTCTCTGGACAAATTTTTGAATGGATGACAAACGTTGATAAGCTCTATAAAGAGCTTGAACAGCTTACAGATCCTCAAACACATTTGGTAGAGCTGGTACACAGTGGGCCTAAAAATGACGAGGTGGTTCTAGAGCGGTGGTTAAGGGAAGCTCCTCATGTTCGCATAATCGGTGTCTGCGGTGGTGCTGGAGTTGGAAAAACAAGATTGCTCCAAAATGTGTACAACAGCTACAAGGTTAGTGACTTCTTCGATGTTGTCATTTGGGTCACAGTCGGTCAATTGGATATTCTAGACGTCCAGGATTGTATTGCTCGGACACTTAATTTAGATCTAGGTGGTCCTCAGCTTTCTAGTAAGGAAATGGTGAAGCATATAAGAAAGATAAAACTGTCTGAATATCTTAAGAGTAAGAAATTTCTTTTGATTTTTGATGACTTGCGGAGTCCACTCGATCTCAACAAATTGGGCGTGGAATTTGGCGATGGCAAAGGAAGCAAATTCATATGTTCTAGTAGGATGAGTCATGTGATTGAAACAATGGAGGCAAAACACTCTCTAAATATACCACCCTTTACCTGCGAGGAGGCCTGGGAGTTGTTTCGCATTGTAGCTTTCAAAGACAGCCATCTTCCACAGGATTTAGAGCATATTGCCAGAAAAGTAGCGGTCGAGTGTAAAGGATTACCATTAGCCATACATGTAATAGCTGCAACAATGAGGGGCAACACCTCCGTTTATGAGTGGAATCTTGCTTTAATGCAAATGCAGACACCGGTTAATCATAGTTTTCCAGCTTCTAGTCTTAGCATTGATGCACACTTGTATCAGATATTGAGATGGAGTTACGAGAGATTACCCGATGCTAACTTCAAGAGTTGTTTTCTGTATTGTGCCATGTTTCCCAGCAATCAAGAAATTGAGGTGGAGAAGATGTTGGGAATGTGGATTGCAGAAGGCCTTGTCAAGAGCATGGACACGGCCCACAGTTACATAAAGTTACTTGTAGACCGTTGTTTCTTCCAAGTAACTCGCATTCCCCATGGAAAAGATTTCATAAAAACTTACAATCCTCTGCTTGATCTCGCAATTTATATTGGAAAGAGGGAGAAAAATTGTCTACTCCTAGCAGGTCGACGGCTTCAAACTTTCCCTATGCCTTCGAAGAACAATGGTTGGTACAGAATATCAATTTATGGCAATAACATTAAAAATCTACCTGCAGAGGGATGGAGATGCAGAAATCTTGTGAGTTTGATGCTTGGGGCAAATAAAGAATTGGAAAAAGTCCCAATGTCTTTTTTATACCACTTTCCTTCTATTAAGGTGTTAGATCTGTCAAGAACAAAACTAAAATTTTTGCCATCAACGGTATGGAAACTAAGAAAGCTCGAGTACTTGGATGTAAGTTACACGCAAATTGAGGATTTGTCTGAAAGCATAGGTGATCTTTCTCAGCTTCAGTTTTTAAATATGTTTGGATGTACGGAACTAAAATCATTGCCTCAAGCCATAGGTCTGTTACAGAGACTTCAATTCTTAGATGTATGTGGATGTTCCAAAATAACATCAATACCATCTGTAATATATGACCTAACAGAGCTAAAGTATGTTAGAGTATCTCAATATAATGCTTTGTTATAGGGTAGAGATGATTTGCTATGTAAGATTATTATCTTCCCTTCTATTAAGGTGTTAGATCTGTCAAGAACAAAACTAAAATTTTTGCCATCAACGGTATGTGAACTAAGAAAGCTCAAGTACTTGGATGTAAGTTACACGCAAATTGAGGATTTGTCTGAAAGCATAGGTGATCTTTCTCGGCTTCAGTTTTTAAATATGTTTGCATGTACGGAACTAAAATCATTGCCTCAAGCCATAGGTCTGTTATAGAGACTTCAATTCTTAGGTCTGTTATAGAGACTTCAATTCTTAGATGTATGTGGATGTTCCAAAATAACATCAATACCATCTGTAATATATGACCTAACAGAGAAGTATGTTAGAGTATCTCAATATAATGCTTTGTTATAGGGTAGAGATGATTTGCTATGTAAGATTATTATATATATGAAAGATGGATATTTTGAAATGTTTTATTTTTCTTCTGTAAATACTAGCACATGTTATTTATGAGAATCAAGGTATGGTCAGATTACATAATCCACTTGTTGAGGCCTAGAAAATCGCAGGTAACAACAGTTAGGGATTCTCTCCAATAAACGTTCTTAACTAGACTATTACTGTTTGGTATGGAGAATCAGTCCGGCTACACTTAAAGGTTTTAGCGGCTACAGTAAAAGGTTTTACCAATTATGGCTCAGTCCACCGTATATATTTTTAGTTTTTTGTGTTTAAGTTATGATGTGCAAGTGCCTATCTAAAACATGCAAATTGATAGAGATAGCGAGGAGTTTCACAATGTGATGCGCAAGTTTTTACCTCTCGTCTTACCTCTCTAGCATCTAAATCACAAACAACCAGAAAACTATAACTAACTAACCTATCCCTAGGGAGCAAAAATTATTAGTTATAAATGAGTAATGTATTTCTGTGCATGTATTAAGAAAAATTACAGATAGTTGTTACTTATTTCAGAACACATAAACATTAATATAAATATGAACAACAAGATAGCTTATTGTTTATGACAACCTTCATTACTCATAGTGGAAATTTCAAAAAAAACTATAAAACATTCGTAATATGCACATAAATTCATTCAACGACTTAGAACAATCTCATAGTTAATGGACATGAGCTAAAAACAAAATAGTTTTGCACCTTTCCAAATAGTGTCACGGACTGCTGCGGTTGAGATTTTGTACGAATTATTGGAAAACTTTTGATGAAGATGAAGATGAGATGGTAGTGAATTTGTACGAATTACTGGAAAACCTGTGACGAAGATGAAGATGAGATGGTAGTGAGTTTAGAATTGGGAATGATTTGGGAAATTATTTGGTAATACGTGAAAAGAATTGTGTTGAAGTCCAGGAATGATTTTTAAAATCAGGTCACTTAAATCTTCCAATTTTTCGTGCTCTTAAATCTTTCGTTTTTCTTACACAGCAATGGATTTGCTTGGCAGCACATCCGGTGACGGCATGAGAACAAGGATCATTAATCTCATCAAACAGATAGATAATTTTAATAGGTTGGACGACCGTCGGCTTCTGGAGACCCGGTTAAATCGAATGAAGAGACTTTTGCTCCATATCAGCAATCAATTCCGCTATCAGCAAACGGCGCCCCTCATTCAGTGTTTAGAAATGATGGAAAATGAAGTTCGATCGGCCAGACTTTTGATCCAATTCTCACAACGGCGCAGCTACGTTTCAATTGCCTACTTCTCAAGCCCAAGCCCAAGCCCAGCCTCTCTAGACAAATTTTTGAATGGATGACAAACGTGGATAAGCTCTATAAAGAGCTTGAACAGCTTACAGATCATTTGGTGGAGCTGGTACACACTGGGCCTAAAAATGGCGAGGTGGTTCTAGAGCGGTGGTTAAGGGAAGCTCCCTATGTTCGCATAATTGGTGTATGCGGCGGCGCCGGGGTTGGAAAAACAAGAGTACTGCAAAATGTGTACAACAGCTACAAGGTTAGTAACTTCTTCGATGTTGTCATCTGGGTTACAGTCGGTCAATCAGGTATTCCAGAGCTGCAGGATTGTATTGCTCGGACACTTAATTTAGATCTAGCTGCTCACCATTCTAATAATTTAGATGTGAGAAAGATAAAGCTCTTAGAATATCTTACAGCCAAGAAATTTCTTTTGATTTTTGATGACATCTCGAAACCACTCAGTCTCAACGAACTGGGCGTGGAATTTGGCGATGACAAAGGAAGCAAAATCATATGTTCTAGTCGCACAAAAGATGTGATTAAAATAAAGGGGTCGCCAAAATACTCTATATATATAGAGCCCCTGACCCCGGAGGAAGCTTGGGAGCTGTTCTGCAATATAGCCTTCAAAGACGGCCATCTTCCACAGGAATTAGAGGATATTGCCAGAAAAGTTGCCGATAAGTGTAGAGGTTTACCGTTAGCCATACATGTAGTAGCTGCAACAATGAGGGCCAACACCTCTGTGAGTGAGTGGGATCGTGTTTAAGGCAAATATTGATGACTTTTTATATCAGAAACTTGTATCAGAAACTTGGCCATAACTTGGATGACCACAACTTGTATCAGAAACTTGGCCATAAGTTTCCGACTTCTTATCTCAGCATTGATGATCACTTGTATCGTATATTAAGATGGAGCTATGATAGTTTACCCGATGATAACTTCAAGAGCTGTTTTCTCTATTGTGCCATGTTTCCTAGAGATGAAGAAATTGAGGTGGAAAAGATGGTGGGCATGTGGATCGCAGAAGGCCTTGTTAAGAGCATGGACTCAGCCCACAGTTACCTAAAGTTACTTGTCGATCGTTGTTTCTTCCAGGTAACTCGCATTCCCCATGGAAAACTTTTCATAAAAACTTACAATCCTTTCCTTGATCTGGCAATTTATATTGGAAACAGGGAGGAGCATTGCCTGTTTATGGCAGGTGGACAGGTTCAAAATTTTGCAGGGGAGTTCCAGTCGAATGATTGGAAAAGAATATCATTTTATAGCAATAATATTAAATCTCTGCCTTCCAACGGATTGGAATGCAGAAATCTAGCGATTTTAATTCTAGGGGCAAATAAAGAGTCGGTAGAAATCCCAATTTATTTCTTAGAACAACTCTCCTTTATTAGGGTTTTAGATTTGTCTGGAACAAAGATAAAATTATTGTCAGCAACATTATGGAAATGTAGACATCTTGAGTATTTGGATGTAAGTTACACTTAAATTGAGTATTTGTCTCAGTACATAGGTTATTTCACAGAGCTTCAGTTTTTAAATCTGTCTGGATGTTTCAAAGTAGAATCATTGCTCAAATTAGAATCATTGCCCCAAGCCATAGGAAGCCTTTTTAAAGTTGAATTTTTAAATTTGTATGGATGTTCCAAACTAACATCAATACCATCTGTAATTTATGAGCTAGAAAGCCTCAAATATCTTAACATATCTCAATATAATGTTTTGATTTAAATTACTTTAAAAGTTTCAAAGATCTCAATATAATGTTTTAAATGCATGATTATTGATATTTTATGATAAGGCTACTCTATGGAAAATTCCAATACCTTCAAACTGAATCAAGGTATGGTCAACTCATCATTCACAACATTTATTACAAAGGGCTCCACAAGAGCATCATGTCACTTACAAGAGTAGAACCTGGGTGGGGAGGGNATTTCACAATGAGCTCCCAATCTTGTAACATTAGAGTTGTGTTTTTGATGTTTGTCAATAGTTAGCAAAAATAATGTTGAGCTACATCATTATCATGTCGGGGAAAATTGTTTGCAAGTTCACAATTTTCGTGAATGTTGTTTACAAAGTAGCGCCAAGTTTAGTATGTGTGTACAAAGACTTCTATTTAGTTTTATGAGGTTAATGAAAATAATTGTAAATCAACATTCAAACGTTTAATTGTTATTTTCTAGGAATACCTCACACAAACAATGCTTAATTTGCAAAAAACACTTATGTCCTTCAAAACCCATCTCATCAATGAGAATGCGTTGAATATACTTCAAATCTTCTAAAAAAATTGTAAATGATTGTCCTTGTAAAGAGTGTATTCCCTTTATATGGATTTTAAGCATTGTATGTATAGTGATTGCATGTATGTTGAAAGTTTCGACCACTGTAATGGAAACAAACAAATAATATTGGTATATGTTCATAGGGTGCTTGAGTACACAATGCAGATTTAACACAACTTATATGGTTAGATTTCCCAATGTTGGTTGTTCCTTGGATGAACTTCTTCACGCCTCGACCTTTTTCTTCTCCTTATAATTGAGAATCTTGTATCATTATGTTGAGTATGACATATTGATTATGTGACTATGTATTTGTAGATGGAGCACATGTTGGTTGGTTGTGGGTGTGTGCAAGTTAATGAGGGTCACTTTTGGCGCGTTAGATGCAATAGAAAACTGAAAAATTAGCCATTCCTCAACTTACTTGGATTTTTTGAATTACTTACGCAAGATATCTTGCATTGAGTAAAAAAATATGAAATGTAGGAAATTGAATCACGCTTCCAAATATATAAATTTTATGTATTCAGAATTAACATAACAATGTTAAATTTCATTGTTTCTAACAGTGAATTTTTATTTTTTTGGCAAATGATAAGGTATATGTTTTTGTGGGTGGAGCCTTTGAGTGCCGAAATGACAGTTTCGAGCTACAAAAATTGGTAGAAATGTAGAGAATAGGTAGCACTAGTGCAACACTCTATTTACAAAATTAATAATATTATTATTAATTTTTAATTATCTAAGTGATCAAACCTAGAGAACAATGTACATCAAGTGTGGGTGCAACAAATGAAGGTCTTAATGCAATGATTCCAACATGTATTTTTTATAGCATATAGAGGTCAATGTCTACTAGTACAGCATACAATATTTTTTTTTTAAATACTTGTAAAATGAAAAAGTTACATATGAATCACTAACAATATGTTTTTTTACTTGAATGATGATACAAGAAAATTGGGAAAAAATAGAAAAAATTAATATTTTTTTTTTAATTACATATTTGGATTCTACATAAAAAATGTTATCCATGTTTAAAATTTTGTCAAAAATGGTTGTGTTTATCATGTTGAAAGAGGAGTGGAAGACAAACATATTGAGAAAATGGAGGAAATGCTCAATTAGTTATGGTTTAGCATATTTTAGAGCATAGAGTTGGTAACTCTGAACCAACCACATAGGAATGTGGATGACATGTGGGCACATGAGAAGGTGTGTTCTAGGTTCTAAGTAATGCTCACATGTTATGTTTAAATTCAATTTTTTATTCCCACACTTGTTCAACAGAAATGCTCTAGCGTTTTATTTCTCCAAAACTCTCGAGCGTCTATTATTTACATAACACACACGCATTTATGAACTACATAACACTCGAGTGTTTATGAGTTACAAAATGCTCTAACATTATAAACAACATAAACTATGTGACAAGTGTTGAATGGAGATAAGGGGGTGAGAGAGAGAAGGGATACAAGAGGGTGGACAAGATACATAAATTGAGGGAGGTGGAAAGAGAAATGAATAGGGAGTAAATTAAAGGCCTAAACCCATAAATCATAAGTCCCAAAACTCTTAAACCCCTAAGTCATTAGCTCCTAAGTACCTAATCCCTTAATGCATAAGTCCTTACCACTTCAATTCCCATACACTTAACCCTAATATTTTATACCTTACACCACTAACAGTTGATCCCTAAATCCATTAACCTCTAAAGGACTTAATATTTAAATCCCCAGTCCCTTAATTAACCCCTATCTCTCATCCTAGTAGTCCTTATCCCCTGACACCTTAAGCCCTTAACCCCTTATTAGACTTTAACACTATAACACCTAATCCCTTAATTTTCGGCCTTTTAAAACCTAACCCCCTAACCCCATATCCCTAAATCCTCTCACCTCTAATGCCCTTAATCCCTTTAATTGTTTACCTCTAATCCTTTAACTTTTAGACTCTAATCTCTAGTTTACCCCTTAGAGGTAAAATAATTGTTTACCTTTACATTATCTTTGAATGTGCAACCTCTCTTGTGCAAGTGCACCCTGCATTTTCTTGTGCACTCTATGTTTGCATATGCACTCTTTGTTTGGATGGGAGATCTAAGTTAACTTAAGCATTCTACACTAGTACAGAATGAGAGATAAGTGACAAAAAAATATGCATATAAATAACCACTTTTGATTTGGCGATCATTGGTGGCTAATTTCCAGTCTCTTATCACACAATTTCTTCCAAGTAACTCGCATTCCTCATGGAAACGTTTTCATAAAAACTTACAATCCTCTCCTTGATCTGGCAATTTATATTGGAAACAAGGAGGAGAGGTGTCTGTTTATGGCAGGTGGATAGGTTCACAATTTTGCAGGGGAGATCCAGTCGAATGATTGGAAAAGAATATCATTTTATAGCAATAATATTAAATCTTTGCCTTCCAACGGATTGGAATGCATAAATCTAGTGAGTTTAATTCCAGGGGCAAATAAAGAGTTGGTAGAAATCCAAATTTCTTTCTTAGAACAACTCCCCTTTATTAGGGTTTTAGATTTGTCTAGAACAAAGATAAAATTATTGCCAGCAACGTTATGGAATTGTAGACATCTTGAGTATTTGGATGTAAGTTACACTCAAATTGAGTATTTGTCTGAGTACATAGGTTATCTCACTGAGCTTCAGTTTTTAAAGTTGGCTGAATGTTTCAAATTAGAATCATTGCCTCAAGCCATATGTAGCCATTTTAAACTTCAATTTTTAAATTTGTATGGATGTTCCAAATTAACATCAATACCATCTCTAATTTATGAGCTAGAAAGCCTCAAATATCTTAACATATCTCAATAATGTTGTGATGTAAATTACTTTAAAAGTCTCAAATATCTCAATATAATGTTTTAAATGTAGGATTATTGATATTTTACCTTGTTATGATAAGGTGTATTGATACATCAAATCATCTTTGTTCTATTATAAATAATAATAATGTATTTTTCTTAACCTAAATGAGCTCCCAATCTTGTAACATTAGAGTTGTGTTTTTTATGTTTGTTAATAGTTAGCAAAAATAATGTTGAGCTATGTCATTATCATGTTGGGGAAAATTGTTTGCAAGTTCACAATTTTGGTGAAGGTTGTCTACAAAGTAGCACCAAGTTTAGTATGTGTGTACAAAGACTTCTATTTAGTTTTATGAGCTCAATGAAAATAATTGTAAATCAACATTCAAATGTTTAAATGTTATTTTCTAGGAATACCTCACACAAGCCATGCTTAATTTGCAAAAAACACTTATGTCCTTCAAAACCCATCTCATCAATGAGAATGCATTGAATATATTTCAAATCTTCTAGAAAATTTTTAAATGATTGTCCTTGTTAAGAATGTATTCCCTTTATATGGATTTTAAGCATTGTATGTATAGTGATTGCATGTATGTTGAAAGTTTCAACCACTATAAGGGAAACAAACAAATAATATTGGTATATGTTCATAGGGTGCTTGAGTACACAATGCAAATTTAACACAACTTATATGGTTAGATTTCCCAATGTTGGTTGTTCCTTGGATGAACTTCTTCAAGCCTGGACCTTTTTCTTCTCCTTATAATTGAAAATGTTGTATCGTTATGTTGAGTATGACATATTGATTGTGTGACAATGCATTTGTAGATGGAGTACATGTTGGTTGGTTGTGGGTGTGTGCAAGTTAATGAGGGTCACTTTCGGAGCGTTAGATGCAATAGAAAACTGAAAAATTAGACATCCCTCAACTTACTTGGATTTTTTGAATTACTTACGCAAGATATCTTGCATTGAGTAAAAAAAAATGAAATGTAGGAAATTGAATCATGCTTCCAAATATATAAATTTTATGTATTGAGAATTAACATAACAATGTCAAATTTCATCGTTTCTAACAGTCAATTTTTATTTTTTTGGCAAATGATAAGTTATATGTTTTTGTCGGTGGAGCCTTTGAGTTCCTAAATGACGGTTTCAAGGTACAAAAATTGGTAGATGTGTAGAGAATAGGTAGCACTAGTGCAATGCTCTATTTCATAAATTAATAATAATATTATTACTTTTAATTATCTAAGTGATCAAACCTCGAGAACAATACTTCAAGTGTGGGTGCAACATTTGAAGGTCTTAATGCAATGATTCTGACATGTATTTTTTATAGCATGTAGAGGTCAGTGTCTACTAGTACAACATACAATTTTTTTTAAATACTTGTGAAATGAAAAAGTTACATATGAATCACTAACAATATGTTTTTTTACTTGAGTGATGATACAAGAAAATTGGGAAAAAATAGAAAAAATTAATATTTTTTTTTAATTATATATTTGGATTCTACATAAAAAATGTTATCTATGTTTACAATTCTGTCAAAAATGGTTGTGTTTATCATGCTGTAAAGAGTGGTGGAAGACAAACATATTGAGAAAATGGAGGAAATGCCCAATTAGTTATGGTTTACCATATTTCAGAGCATAGAGTTTGTAACTCTGAACCAACCACATAGGACTGTGGATGACATGCGGGTGCATGAGAAGGTGTTTTCTAGGTTTTAAGTAACGCTTGCATGTTATGCTTAAATTCAATTTTTTATTCCCGTGCTTGGTCAATAGAAATGCTCCAGGGTTTTATTTCTCCAAAATGCTCGAGCGTTTATTATTTACATAACATACAAGAATTTATGAACTACATATCACTCGAGCGTTTATGAGTTACACAATGCTCTAACATCATAAAAAACACAAACTATGTGTTAAGTGTTGAATGGAGATAAGGGGGTGAGAGAGAGAAGGGATACAAGAGGGGGAACAAGAGACATAAATTGAGGGAGGTGGAAAGAGGAATGAGGAGGGAGGAAATTAAAGGCCTAAACCCATAATTCATAAGGCCCAAACCTCCTAAACCCCTAAGTCATTAGCTCCTAAGAACCTAAGCCCTTAATGCATAAGTCCTTACCACTTCAACCCCCATACACTTAACCCTAACATTTTATACCTTACACCACTAACAGTTGATCCCTAAATCCCTTAACCTATAAAGGACTTAATCCTTAAATACCCAGTCCCTTAATTAACCCCTATCTCTCATCCTCGTAGTCCTTAGCCCCTAACAACTTAAGCCCTTAACCCCTTATTAGACTTTAACACTGTAACATCTAATCCCTTAATTTTTGGCCTCTTAAAACCTAACCCCCTAATCCCAGATCCCTAAATCCCTTTACCCCTAAAGCCTCTAGCCTCTAATGCCTTTAATCCCTTTAATTGTTTACCTCTAATCCTTTAACTTTTATTCTCTAAGCTCTAGTTTACCCCTTAGAGGTAAAATAATTGTTTACCTCTACACTATGTTTGAATGTGCGACCTCCCTTGTGCAAGTGCGCCCTGCATTTGCTTGTGCACTCTATGTTTGCGTATGCACTCTTTGTTTGCATGGGAGATCTTAGTTAACTTGAGAGTTCTACGCTAGTACAAAATGAGAGATAAGTGACAAAAAAATCTGCATATAAATGACCACTTTTGATTTGGCGATCACTGGCGGCTAATTTTCGGTCTCTTATCACACAATAAAAAAAAGTCATATTTAGTTTGGTAAAGTCAGTGAAATAGTTAGAAGGGTTTTCCACCTTCGGGTAGAGGCCACGAGATCTAAATGAAACCAATAGGGCCGATAAAAATGTAAAGGGTTGGTATTTTTGGGGCTTTAGTTCTCTTCAATTCAGTGAGTGGGGTTCTATGTTATTTTATACAGTAAAGTTTTGTATGGAGAAATATGGTTTGATTTGAGGAAGAGTTCGCAATGTCATCAAATTGTGTGCATTATAAGAAAGAGTCGAATAAGAGTTGAGGAAGTGTTGTCGATCCACAAGCTGTGTGTGCGGACTGAATGTAACCGAGATTATGGAGAGATGTCTACAGGTTGTGTGTGTAGACCAAAGTGTTTGAGATTTGTTTCTTTATAATCAACAAATGATTTTGTGGTTTTTCTAATATGGGTTTCCACGTTAAAATTTCTATGTCTAATGGTACATGATAATTTTGTGAATGTTTTATTTTGTTTATTGTTACGACTTATGATAACATGCTAGCTTCTGATTAAGTAATTGAATCAATAAGGTTTAATGGATCTTATGAATATGTTTTGAGTATATGCATGGGTTGTAATACTTTGTTGTGATAGCTATGTGTGATGACCTGTCTGTCAATAATTAACACAAGAAGATCCCCTTTACCATTACAGAAACTTGATTCATGCAGCTCCTATAGGTATCCCGGGTGAGACTTTACTTACGTCGCAAGTGTTGTCGATGAGGTCAAGCCTTATCAGGCTGATACCTTTGGGTTTTTTTTGGTTAAATTGGATGTTGAACCTAGGACAATCGAAGGTAAGACAACAAATGGTTATGTTTCCAAGACCAGGATCATTGTGAAGGGGACATGTTTTGGCACCCAACGAAGCCTAAGATTCAACATTGGATAAAACAAATGGCTCGGGAATTTGTGCAAGAAGAATAAAGAGGGTCATGACTGACTACCCATTCTTACAAAGGTATGTTTACTTAGATATACATTAGATTTCTTTAGTGAATTCCCTGTTATATTGTAAGAATGGTTTGCAAGATTAGCACTCCAGAAGAAATTTTTTCAAGGAGGTGAATCTAGGGCTTGGATGTCTCAACTGATCCGATGACTGAAGAGTGTTAATAATACCATCAATAGGGTTGTTGATTTCTAGGTCGACAGTATTCTAAAAGGGTATATTAATGAGATCGTTGTGGATAGTATTAAGTCATATACTGAGACTGAGAGAGAATTTTTCCAAGGTCCTAGAGGTAGATACTTGAAGTCCTTAAAAATGTGTATTAAAATGATGGTATGTGAAAAAGGAATTATGTGGATGGAGTCTAATGAGTAAATTATTGTGCATGAAGAACATGGTTAGTGCCGAGAAGAAAGTATGGAGAATATGGGAAGAGTGACCTAAAACGTTCCAAGATGATAGTGAGACTATTGAAGAGGGAGGTTGCCAAAGGAGTGGGAGAAGATGCTAATTGAATAAGAGGAGAAGGACCGTGACAAGGAGAGAGAGTTGCAGTGCGACTAAAAGAAGAGACTACGAATTGGTGCCACAGCTCGATGAGGAGTTTTGCGACGAGGACGAGGAGTATTGTCTTATTTCTAAAGACGAGGAAGAGGTACCACATTCATACCAGACCCAAGTATACAACATACCTACGAATCCCCGTACATCTATAGTATCATAGGTAAGACCTAAAAGTGCATCAAAGTGTTTCTTGTCGAATTAGAGTAATAGAAATAGTCAATATAGTGGTGAAAATGTTCCTACTAATGGTCCATCTAATTCGGTTTCATCATTAACCCAAAGGCATAAAATGGTTGGGGACGACATGAAGTTTCCTATATTTAATGGAAATGGGTTGGAATACCTCAAGCAACACCTGCCACCTCCTCTGATCCAATTGAGTAGTTATAGATGACCCAAGAGAATTCATTTCCAATGGAAGGGGAGAGTTATGTGTTGTCTTCTATCTATTGTTTCTCCCCCTCTTCATCAACATGAATTTGGTTTCACAACGACCCAACCCTAATGGAAGGAAGGTGGCATGACCCAAAACTAACACACTTGTTGAGAGAATAGGACATGGAGGATGATAAAACACCGACATATAAAAAATTAGTCCACTATATTTTGAAAGAGCTAAACCACTTGAATCATCTACATCTGCATTTGACCTTGCCCCATTGATTGATCTCTGTGGATCAGTCCCCTTCCCATGTCGCATGGATTATTCCCCTTTGAATATTCCCCTTCGATAAGCTCTAAGTGTAACAGACCGGTGGGTATGGGCTCCTAGGTATTTGAAACTCGGTGTATAAGATAGTGTAAATCGGTACCTCCTATGACTATTGGACTCTTGGCTGCTCCTAAATGACTGTTGTGTGACCTTCATGTAGGTGCACCACCAAAATTCAACACAAGCTTTTGAGTCCAAGTGTTAAGAGCAGTGGGAGAGAGTTAGGGTTGGAGTTTGAGTGACACACATAACCAGGTGAAAGGTGACATTCACCTCCATTAATACAACTACAATACAACACACTTGTGAGACACAACTACCCACCATTATTGATTCTAATGTCACCGTGTCGCCGAGTCTTGAGACTAAAAACCTAGGAAAACGTCACTGGTAGTTGACCAATAAAATGATAGTAAAATACAAATTAAAAAATTTCAAGTAAATAAATAATATTTTTACTTTACTTTCAACGTAAATATCAAAAATCAAAATTAATATTAATTAACTTTCACGATCTATATATATCTTCTTGTCTATGTGAATTGTTTTCCCAATATGTGTAAAAGAAAACTTGCCGATTAAGATTAAAAAAAAAGTTAAAGTAAATGTTGGTACAATAATAATGTAATGGAATAAAAAAATCATACAATAATTGAACACCATTGATAATACACCCCCACTCGAGATAACCATCACAATTGAAATGAGACAGTGATAATGTGATCGAATATATTTTTTTGTACAATAATATAAGACAATTGAAAATGCAACCCACTAACTACAACCACGCAATTCAATGGAAATGGAGGATGAAAGAAAACAAGTTGAATAAGCAACGAAGTTGCTTAGTACCTTCCGCTTAAGAAAAGTTTGGAAAAAGTAATAATAAGCTAAGTTAGCTTAGTTTTTTTTTTCTAATCTATGGATTTGTTAAATCGTTGTGAAATTCGTTGGCCTATGAGACTTTGTGATAGACTTGCAATGATTGACATATTATAATCTGCTATCACATTTCTTTGTTAAAAGGGAAATCCATGTGGATATTCTATGGTGATAAAAGGAAAATCCATGTGGATTTTGTCCATTGGGTAGAATCAGTAAAAGGCCAAATCAGAGTATATTCACCTAAATAGCTAGTAGGTCAACTAATTATCGAAATGACTATAGTTGAAATTGGTGATTATTCTGGGAAATCCCAGCCATTAATTGCTTTACATATGCAACAGGATCGAGAGATAATGAGGACAAGTGTTAAACTGCTTGGAGCTTGTTCAGGATACGATCAATAGAATATGTTATTATTGCAAGCTTTTGTGCAAATGCAATTCGACTTGAAAAGGAAAATACCTAGCTGGAAAAAGACGAAGATGCGACATCATGAAGATTATAATGTACACTATTGCATTATTATCATCTGAAACTATCGACATTGAGAAATATTGAACTTAACTCTAAGTTATTAAAAACATTATGGTGCACAAAGAAAATAGTACATTATAAATATAATTAGTAAATGCTAATATTTCGTTCAACGCATGTGTTCCGATTAGTCTTCTGTTATCCTAGATCGACCATTTTTCATTTGACTCCTACAAACAGCATATCTCTCTGCCTTAAAGCTAGTAGTTTCTGTTTAAAACTCATCTATCTTCGATTGAGCAGTTTCCAATAAAAATATCAGCTCCATTAAAAATAGCGAAACAACTCTACTAGCAAATATTGCTACATCGTACCATTGGTTCACGGATGACACATTCCATTTTCATTGCATTGGGTGTTTGATTCATATCTTCCACCTATCGTCTAGAAAAATTTATCAACGTTAATCCGATCTTAAAGCAGTTTTCTAATGGAAACATACATGTTCCAGCACACAACATCGTGAGGTGTCACCATCGGGACTCGACACAGCACATCCAAGAATCACCAAGTGCATCCAGCAATATGCTTGGCTATCTGGGTTTTAATGTAGCATGGGAGACGTTGAGAGATGAGTTGGTTCGTTCAATGCTGCTTACAAGTGCCACCAACCTCACTGGCCGATGTCGCAGTGTCACTTGCATTCGGGCATAAAAGTGTTTGTTGTTGTAAATCTAAAACTTTTCATTTATAAAGAATAATGTTTTCTTCCTATTTTGAAAGACGACTAATTGCACTATGTTTTTCCATAATGTTCAATGAAAAGCTTTCCTACATTTTCCTAATTAGAAACTGGCTGCGCCAATAAAAAAGAATATTTTAACCTTATATATTTTTATTCACGAATCTTGACATCAAAATTGTGGATTGTGACTTTTATTTTGAATGTCCCATGAACCTACAAGAATTGAAAATATTGAATGGATATTTTAGAATGGGTCGGTATTTAACCTTGGACATCTCACGATCGATATGAATTGAATAACGACCACTTTTCACCAACCTATTTATAACTAAACTCCAAAACACTAAAAACAGTTATTTTCAATAAGAAAGGTGTAATGTAATTTTCCATTCAACTCGCCATTGGAACTTCATGTGAATGGTTTAACGGAGCGTTTAACTTACGTGTTAAAACTAAATGATAAATAAAAGATTGAAAGTATCTTGAAAGCATTAGACGAGACTTTGCTTGTTACTTTACGTAGGAATTATTTCTATGCGTTATCACTTTATATCAAATGTTGCTTTCGTCTTGAGAGAGTTTTAATTTTAAATTTAGTTGAAGAACGAGTTTTTATTGCGCTGAACAGATATGGAGCCATCAGCTCTTTTGGAACCGCAAATATAGTTTTATATTTAATTCAATTAGTATAGGACAACACTTGGCTGCCATGCACAGCATTATAGACTAATCCACCAGTGCATTCCAGATACTAGACTACAAAGACAACTGCCCTTCATGTGACACGCAGCTCAGTAAAACACGACACATCAACCAGTGCTCTAACTTCTTAAATACCGTCAGCCCTAAATGGGGAGCTTCTTTCGATGATTCACTCCATCTATTCCTTGTAAGGAGGCCGCAAATAAGGACCTGAGAGAGACCTGGTCCCGGCTTTCGAGCTTCGGAGCCCGAGGGCCGAACGAGACCCCTCTTGTCTGCTGTGTCCATTTTGCAGTGATTCCAGAGAACAAATTACTTGGAAGTACACCCCCTTTAGCATTTGCTGATTTGCTCAATTGCTGATTTGCAAACAGCTTCGTGGGTTCGCTATGGGGGCTGCGATAGCAGCGTGGGAGCATACCCTATAACTCTAGAAATTCTTGTCCAAGTTTTATTGCACCACCAGTTTGCAGAGTTGGCATCCTTTTCAAATATTTTAACAACATGGTCTTGGCTGGTAAGCACATGTTTAATGATTTTGTTGTGAAAAATGTCTCCATATCAAAGATATGTAAGTCGTTTTTATCAATTAAGTCAGAAAGTAGCTACCCTGCAAACAAGAAAATTGCAGACAATGCAAAACAAAGTTCCAAAAGTTGAGGTGTACGTTAATTCATGCATTCATACATTCCTAAAATAGTGTTTTTATTAAGGTTTCAAAACCTGTCCCCTCAAAAACAGAATGTAGACCCACCAAAGCCAAATATCAATATGTTTCATGTATGTTTTCATGCGCAATGAAAACGTAAACTTACAACACAATTTTCACAAATTGGGCTTAAAATGCATAAATTATAGATGCCAAACAACTAAAATTGAAGGTGGAATCTCTCTGAGAGTCTATCCCTGGCCGTTCCGACTGAAATTTGAGTCAACTTACAACACATTTTTCACAAATTGGGCTTAAAATGCATAAATTTCAGATAAATGCTCTACCAACTTGAAAGATTCAATGATCTCCTATGCATCTGGACCGCAATGCATACAACATTTTCATGCATTAGTGAGATTGCATTGAAAAATGTATTAATTATGATTTAGTTGGAAAGCACAACACCAACTTTCACATGTATTAAACCCAATTAGAAATTCATCATTAGAATAGGTCTTCGTTGAACTACTATTGCAATCATTAGCAGTTTTTGTCTAACGCAGGGAAAGTTAGTATGACCATTCCTGAAACTACCCACTCCCACTCGCTCCGACAACTCGAAGTAATAACCCGGTGATGCAACAAGCATAAAAAAATCTAATATAATAAAGCATTGGTTGGGAAGGCCGTAGCAGAGAACCTGATGATGTGTTCTTCAAAGTCCTCATTTTGCTAGTTGAGCAAAATACACGAATTTCCCTTGAATTTTTATACGAAATCTTTCCATGTGGGTGATTCTAAAATCTATTTATCATGCATCGATTAGGAGAGATCCAAAAATTCAATTGAAACTGGTTCTCTGAGAACCTCTCCCTTATCAGATTCATATTTTCAACATCAAAAGGACCAGAGAAAGGTCGCACAACAAAGCACACATGTCACGCTATAAATATTACAAACAAATTTAGCCATTTGGGTATATGCTTTATCAGGACCCATAATCACTAGCTGAACTCTGCGGGAAATAGTCCTATTGGATGTGGGGCAACAAATGGAGCACCACATGCCCATCATTGTCGCCATTTATGCTTAATCATTCGAGCAGGTCAGAAGATTTTAGAACACTGGTAGTTATGGTTTAATAATATATATAAAGGAAAGTCTCCAGAAGCATGAAATAATCTACATGGAAAGAAAATTATAATTTTTATTTACCTTAGCTCTGTTACAGAGCGGTTCCTTTTTTTGTCTGGGTTATGCATACTCCTAGCCGAAGGCTCTTCGTCTAGTAAGCCAGAGAATTTCAAAAATATTAATCCAAATGCATAACCAAGATACTAGATGCACCCAGGAGTTGACGGTTAAAAGCTTCGTCTGAGATTTTAGAAAGGAAGGGTTTGTAAATTTTCCTCCCTTATCCGCTGCTCTTTCTGATTCTCTCCTCCATTCTCTTTCTTCCTAGATTGCCATTTAAACAAATATCGTCATCGTTTTCTAACTGGTTCTCCCTTGTTTGTGCATGATGGTCAGTGCATTGCTTGCACAAATGGGACTCAAAGCTCGTTAACCTCTGCAAATTGCGCGTTTTACAGGTAAGCAAAGTTGCTATAGTGTTTGCTATAGGGCTTTAAAAAATACTCTTATCGGACTTTTGTTAAAAGGCTACCCATATTTCAAAACTTTTGTTAAGAGGCTACCCATATTTCAATTCAAATCTAAAAATCTCATCATTATTCAAGCCCATATTAGAAGTAAGGAATCAAACAAAGACCCACTTTCAGATATAGCTGAGATTGAAGGGCCAGAATTATTTTAGAGGAAATTTCTGAAAAACTTCATTGATTATTTCAAACAAAAACGCCATAGGGCTTACTCACTTCACTGTTTGACCTTAAAAGAAGTTCCAAAGACAACCCAATTGATTAAAAATCAGAAAAAGAAACAGAGCAGGTACGGAGCTTGAAAAAGAAAAGAGATAACCTGGAATTCTAAATATATACAATTTTTATGGAGAGGTTATCAGAATTTCAGACTCTCAGTTCAGTGAGGCTTCCGCATAAATGAAAACTAACTCATGCAAAAACAAACAAAACAACTAAAAGGTAGGAACAAAAGCGGAGAGAGGTGAATGTGATCCAGGGTGGAATGGTGGTGAGATGAGGGTAAACGCAAACAGTTATTAGAAATAGACCATGGTGATAGTGAAAGCATTGGATGGGACTTAGATAAAGAGAATCAACATCAATCCATTAAAAGTAGCCAAAAAATGGAGAAATTGGAAGGTGGTAGTTAGAGGACAACAAACCCTGTTTTCTTCGAGGTTAAACGCGTTAATTTATTTATGTCCCTTGATCATAATAATTGTGCAGAGCACTTAAACAACCAAAATTCACGGGTGGAATGGCAATTTTTTTAAAGAATGATGAGATTTTTAGATTTGAATTGAAATTACTTAAAGAGTTTTTTAATCACGGAATATGCTAATAGAAGCTTTGTCTCACGGTTTTACTATTTCATTATTTACAGAACGGTGTTTTCCCTGAACCTGGACATAACAACTCGCAAGGAAAAAACTAGCACCATCGACTTCCTGCTAAAATAATTTTCATACAGAAAATTCTCAAGAACAGGAAAGCAACAAACCCATATGGACGCCGACCTGTCAGTCCATTCTGTCAAACAGGCAGGGTAAGAATCCAACCACTGCTCATAGAGGGTTCAATATTTCTAGTTATTCATTTCTAGTGATTCCTAGCTCACCTGACCAGGGTTTTGTTGTTGTGCTTCACGGCTTGGCCTTTCTTACCTGCTCGACGCACCTGGGGATAAAATTCTTTGTGCATTTATATCCCAATTGGTGCTCACAGGTAAGCAACTGGACTTTTGTTAAGAGGCTACCCATATTTCAAAATTATTGCTACTGTACAGCTAAATTATTAGTTTTTATGCAGACGACAACGAGTTTCTCTTCTATATTTTCTTTCTAGCTTAGATCTATTTGCTAGCAAAGCAATAATCAACTAAATCTTAAATTGATTTTCCCTTGCTATATAATCAACTAACATCTCACCGTATATCATTATTGTTTCAGGAAATGAGATTTCAAAGCAAAATTCACAAGCTGTAAAGCAAAATTTCAATATACCTGAATATTGTTTTTTTCTCCAAATCTTCCCGTAGTAAATTCCTCCGCAAGGCTTCACACAGCTCCAAGGGTGCAAAGATGAAACATTGCTCTGTAACAGTCTTAACAGTCTCAAGACGCAAAGACGAAAATCACAAGCTCTCTGCTACAACTTCAAGGCTACAACTTGAAGGCTTCAAAGACGGAATGCAGCAAAGATGAAAAGCAGACGTCTAAAAGAACAGCGAGAACAACAGATGTGGAATTAATGAAGTGGTAATTGAAATTAATGAGGATTTATTTGGGAATAACTCCCACCAAAAACTTTTCCCACCGACGTCGTAACATTAATCGCTAGAACTTAACGAGGTCTTTAGTGTAAAAGGAGGTATAATTGTATTTTCTATTTTATGAATCTACAGCATAATTAAATCTAAAATTTAATTAGAAATATTTATAATTTAATTAAAAGCTTTTAATTCTGATGTGAACGCAGCCAGATGTGTTGCACCATTTCTTACAGGACTTTGCCAATTTTAAACAGCCCATCTCGTCCAAATTATCATTCCCTGAGCCGGAAAGATGTTTAATGTGCCAGAAGCATATGATTTCCTTCACATCCAACACATGGGTCTTGGCCAATGCGGATCTTAAAACTTGTGCCAATGCTCAAGCTAGCCAAACTCCAATAACCTCAAAGATGAAATTATTTTTTAAGGAGTTATCTTTGCTAAAATGAGCATTTTTTTTTTAAGGAGTTATCTTTGCTAAAATGTAAGTGAGTTTTCTAATTAGATATGATTTTACATTTGATTAATCAGGGATGACGTAAAATCAACTATTGACTTTTGCATCATGCCTACACAAACAATTGAATAACGACGATCCAAAAAAATACAGTATTGACTTTGGTTTTTTCATTTGGTTACTTTATCAAGTAACCGCAATGAACAATATTCTTTAAACATAACTCATATAATTAGTCATACCTTTGATCTAAAATAATCATATCAATATATCTAATCATACCTTTGATCTAAACAATAATATATTAAAGTAAATTATCATTATAAGTTTTTATAAACTTTTACATATTTTAAGTTTTATTTTAGAAACTTAACATTTAAAGTATTAATTATTTATATATTTTAATTGCATTAGTTTGTATTTTGAGAATGAATTAATTCCATTGTTTAAAAGTGATTTTTAATGGAATTGGATCAATAACGTACATGAATGTTGTTTCAAAATCCGTAAGTGTGAAGACATTTGGACTCGCTAGATTTGTTAAGTAATAAGTACCATTCAACACGATTATAATAATTACCTATATAACTTAGTAGGGCTTTATTAATGCATTTATTTATGTGAGACTTTATATCTTTTCTTTTCAAACAATTATAAGGTCTAAACAATTAAATAATAAGGACACATACCAAATTCCAATTCCATTAAGAAATTGTGTTAACATTACAATGATAGTGGAGTAATTAAAAAAATTGAAAAATAGGGAGTCACTTTTTTTTTCATAGGCATTCAATGCAAAGACCATGAGTTCGTATACATATTTTGATGGATTCTTTCAATTTGAAATTGAAGGCTCGCCACTTGCCAGGGGCGTAGCGTAACTCATTAATGATCTGGCATCGCGCTCTCTCATTTCTGGTCAGTTGTGTTTTCCTTTAGTGTGGAATTAAAAATAAAAATAAAAACACTTGCCTAATTAATGAGGAGGTGGATTAATTGACCCATACTAAATGTTGATGTCATCATTGCCATGTGTCAAGTGAAAACCAGATACCAAACTCCAAGAATGACATCATTTCTGATTGGCCAATTAGAAGTTTACAAAATAGCAAATACAAATATTTTTATTAAAATTTAAAATATTTTTTTGCAAACTCTAAAGTTTAACTTTAGAAAACAGATTTTAATTTTTTGGTGGCGGCAACTAATAGAAGGTCAAAGGTTCGGTTGACTAGCGACCGATTACTATATACCTGCGGCGACAGGTATAATAAAGTCTGAGTTGATGACATGAAAAAAAATAAAGTATGCGGTGGGAGCTGGACAACATTGTGGAGTGCAGAAGGCTCATGGAAAATGATAGAATCACTTTAAAGGGGAA
This sequence comes from Pseudotsuga menziesii, assembly GCA_001517045.1. NCBI lineage: Eukaryota > Viridiplantae > Streptophyta > Pinopsida > Pinales > Pinaceae > Pseudotsuga > Pseudotsuga menziesii. The sequence continues at coordinate 27,541 of LPNX010470775.1, forward strand.
AGCCAATTGGATCACTCACCGTCACATTGTTTTCATATGTAACGAAGATATTAAAAAATAATAAATTTAAATGGATGCGAATTTTGTTTTCAAGGTATGTGTGAAAGACAATTGAAATTACAACCCAACAAGGTGGAAAGTGTGTTGCAAGTAACTATGTATTTGAAGTAATCTAGATGATGATCGTGCCTGGTTTCACGGCCGCCCACAGGGGTTTTCTCCTGGTAGAAGAAATGTCATTTCTCTCTACTGCACTGTTTGGGTCTCCTGTTGATAAGTCCGTATCTTCCTGAACCTTTCGACGGATTTTTTGAGGTCTAGCGGGGGGTGTATTTTCTCAGTTATGCCTTCCATTTCCTATCCACTGTCAGCTTGATTCATAGAGTCCCTCCCCCACTATGGGGGACTTGTACCAACCATGATATAAAAAGTGGGATTTTTTTTGGTGTTTGGGTTCGTTTTTCAGAGTTGTTTTCTGCGCTCTATTTTCTTGCTGGCTAGATAGGTTGTTTGTGGTTTGTGTTTTTTGGGCAGGTGCATGGGATTTGATGTCATTTTTAGTTTTTCAAGTGATGGGTTTTATGGACTCTGACTATTTGGGTACTCTCAGGTTTGTTTTCCATCTTTCACAATCCTGATGATGTATTTGAGTCCATCACTTGCCGGTTTGACTTTTGGGATTTTAATTGAGTGTGGTTTGTCTCATCCTGTGGGGTGGTCAGGAGCTTTGACCTGTATTTCTCTCAATTCTTTTCTAAGGGTAGTTTCAGTCACTTTTTTCCTGTGGGTAGACAACCCTGTCAAAGCTTTACTGTCCTTGGGTCCCTAGTTTTTGTCCTCCTTTTGTTGATGTGGAGGGGATGGTTGGTCGAACTCTTTGCTCAAGGGCATGGGGAACCCTGCCATTGTTAAATAGGCTTGGTGGTATCATGGGTGTATTTATCTGACCTGGGTTATTGGTCGTTTGGTCTCTGCATTTATCCAGTGCTTTTTTTTGTGGGTTTGGATTTTACTCTTTGATCGCTCCCTTCTACTTTGGGCTGCTCTCTCTTCTTAGTTTCTTGGGTGATATGGTTGGTTGGTCCTTGTCCTAGGCCTATGGCTGGTTTCATATGAAACTTGTTGGACTTTTCATTATGGCCCAATGGGTGGCACATGAGTTGGACTCTGGTCCTCTAGAGGGTCACTCACAAGCGCGTAGAAGGAGAAAGAAGAAGAACATCAAAGTGCAGGAGGGTATGGTTCATTTTATCTTGGGTCATGATATATATATATGGATAGAATTGGGGCACTCTGCTCTTGGGTGCTGGTGGACAGACTTGAATACTGCCATATGGGTAAAAAAGAGTGGATTGAGTGGGTGATGCATTGGAAGCCTATCCTCACATATGTTCTGACTAACAGTCTGCTTTCTAAAGGCTGGATCGTCTTTGTATTCTTGGAGGATATCCATGCTACTCTCATTCTTGACTCTCTCTAGAAAATAGGGAAGGGTTCCTTGGTTCTGAGTCATTGGCATGTAAATTTTGACCCTCTTCTAGAACGGGTGGTGAAACAATATTTATGGGTTCTTCTCACTGCACTGCCCTTTCCACTATAGAGCAGGGGCTTTCTGGAAGGTTTAGTGTACTCCATTGGTCATTTTTTGGTAGTTGAAGAGGACTTTCAGTTCATTTTTTATAAGAGAATGGAAAAAAATATAGTGGAAATGCATATTTCCAAAGGCCTTCCTGCTGAAATCGAGATTCTCTGCAACGAGCAACCTATTGTTTAAAGAGTCGATTATCTAAACATCCCCTTTAGATGCTCCAGATGTTGCATTGTGGGTCATTTGCACCGATCGTGTCCCATTCTTTTACATTGGACTAACACGTTGAGTCTTTCAGAAGGGTTTCCTTCACCAGTTTGTCAGGGTATGCCTCTGTGGTCTCCAACCCCAGTCTCTTTGTTGCACCCTTTGGTTGGTAAGTATTCTCAGACTCTTTCTTTGTTTGATGATGTTTCTCATAGGGAGCTTTTGCTAATCCAGGATATTGAGAATGAGGCTCTCTTGGATAAGCCTCCGCTATTGGTTACACCCACAGATCCTCCCCTGGGTTTATTTTCTGAGGTCCCCTCCTCTTCGGTTCCTTCTTCACCTCATATGATCACGTTGGGGGTTCCTACTTTTTCTGTTTTCGAGGCCCCATCTTCTAGGGAGGAATTACTCCTCTCTTCTCCCCTGAAGGCTTCCCACCTATTGTTAGTGATGATACCCCTGTCCCTTAGGATCAATCTCTCTCCAATCCCTGCTCTTTGTCATATTTCTCAAACCCTTCTCTTATGAAGTCCTTAGCCATTTTATCGATGAAATCGCCCATATCCCCTTCCACGCTTTCGCTTGACTCCATACGTTTTGAAAATGTCATGATTATGAAACAAAAAAAGAAGCTAGGCCCTGCTACTGTGTTGGAAAATGGTGCACCACCTTATACTACGCTGTCAACTAGAATAAAAAATGCTACTCGAGGTGCAGTCTCTCATTTTCGGGTACTTAGAGCCTTGTCACTCCCTCTTGGTGATCCTTGATGAAGATTGTCTCTCTAAATTTCTGTGGATTTGGGGGGTTAGCCAAGCAAAGAACCCTCCACACTCTCTTACTTTCCTTTGCTCCTGACACGATTTTTCTACAAGAAACTATGTGCAGTCTATATCCTGCTCTCCTTGCTTTCTCCAATATTTTTCTTGGATGGGAGTTCTATGGTACTGGCGCTATGGGCCTCTCGGGAGGGTTGTTGACTAGTTGGAACCCTCTCTCTTTTAGGTGTAAGGATTTTGAAACTTTGGTAGGGATCTTGGTCAAAGATAGCTTTCATGGCTCCCCTTCTACCCTCTCGATATTTAATTGCTATGGACCTTATCACAATCGGGACTCCTTCTGGAATAGGGTGATGGATGAATGTTTACTTGCCTTACCAAACTTGATCTTTGTGGGGGACTTGAACTTCACTTTAAGTGTAGCTGATATTTGGGGAAAAAGGCTCTATTGGATCCCCTTTCCCACTACTTTTCACAACTCTTTTCTGATTTCGATCTTGTTGATATTGCTTCCTCATGTGCAACGCCTACATGGAGGAATGGTAGGGAGGGGGATGATGGTATTAGTAAACGACTTGATAGATTTCTGATTTCCTCCATTATGGTGCCTAACTTGTCAAGGAACAGAGTGTGGTCGTCTCCCTCTGATGTCTCTGATCACTACCCGATTTTCCTTGAGTGGATGGATGGGGCCTCAACACATAACTATCCCTTCAAATTCAATCGTGCCTGGCTCTTGGATGATGATTTCTTGCATATGGTCAAGGATGTTTGGCCCACTTTGTTGCCTGATTCTTCTTAGGATGATATGTGTAGATTGTCCCACAAGCTCAGGCTTCTCAAACATAGGGTTAAACATTGGATATGTACCAAATACTTGGAAATGAAAAGGGTCTCTTTGGAGCTATACATGGAAATTAAGGCACTTATACCCTTGTACCCCTTGGGTATTCTTTCCCTGGAGGACTTGGGTACCCTACAAATTCTTAGAAATAGGAAGAAAAAGCTATCTAAACATGATCTTCTATCTTGGCAGCTGAAAAATAGGACCAAATGGGCTGAGCTTGGTGACACAAACACTAAATTATTTCACTCTATTGCCTCGGCATGTGGAAATCACAATTCTATTTGGGCCCTTATGGATGAGGAGGATTCTTGGGTTGAAAATGAGGATCAGTTAAAAGAGTTGGGTGTGAAGCATTTCTCTATGATATTTAAGGACGATAACAAGACCAATATTCTGGATCAGTGAAAGGTTATTAAGCTCTTTCCATCATTCCTTATAATTGAAGAGTCTGAAAGTTTCTCTTTAGTGATCACTCTAGGGGAAGTAGAAGAGGCTCTAAAATATTTTTAAGAAGGACAAGAGGCTTGGGCCTGATGGATGGCTAGTTGAATTCTTCCTTAGGTTTTTTGAACTAGTGGGTGAGGATCTCCTTGCTACTGTTGAGTATTCTAGGGTTTTAGGGAAAGTTTCCTCCTCTCTGAACTCTACTTTTTTATCCTTGATTCCAAAAAAAGAAAAATCTCGCTCCTTTGCTAATTTCAGACCTATATCTCTCTGCAACTTGGTCTACAAGCTAATCTAAAAAATTCTTCCCTTAGGCTAAAGCCCTTCTTGCATAGGTCCATCTCCCCAGAACAGTTTGGGTTCCTCAGGAATAGAAAAATTATTGATCCTATTGGAATCACTCAGGAATATTTGCACTCTATTAATACAAAAAATAGAAGCACCCTTGTCGTCAATCTTGATCTAGTTAAAGCTTTTGATAGAGTTAATTGGACCTATTTAAGACTCATTTTGTTGCAGATTGGTGTTCCTTTGGGGGGTGTTAACTGGATTATGGGTTGTATTTCTTATGCAAATTTCTTTGTACTGGTCAATTGTACCCCCTCTAGGTTCTTCTTGGCCTCAAGTGGCATTAGACAAGGGTTCCCATTATCCCCCTTACTGTTCATTTTGGTTATTAAAGATCTCAGTTTGTTGATAAAAGATGCAAAGGAAAATGGCAAGATACGAGGCTTAAATATCTCAGCAAATCTAGCCCTTACTCATCTACTATTTATAGATGACATGGTCCTCTTTGGCATGGGTACTCTGGAGGAGTGGATGGATTTCGAGGTTATTCTAGACACTTTCTTTTTGGCTTCTAGAATGTGCATTAACATGGATAAGTCAGGTTTTCTCTTTAATGATGTAGAAGAGGGAGTGTTGAACAGTATTAATTTGATCATGCCTTACAAGGTGGATCCCATTATGCAGGGTTTTAAGTGTATTGGTTACTTCATTAAGCCACTTGGCTATGAGGTAAAGGATTGGTTCTGGGTACTGGAAAAATTTGAAAGTCGGATTCATCGTTGGGCACATAATCGCCTCTCCACTGGGGGTAGACTTGTACTTATTAGAGCGGTTCTCTCTAGCCTTCTTGTTTACTGGCTTGCTTTGGCCCCGATGTCGAAGTTGATTCTAAGAAGGCTACGCAAGCTGATCTTTTCATTCTTGTGGGGTTCAGTGGGGGATAAGAAGTGGTTTCATCTCATAGACTAGCAGATACTATCCAGGCCAATTGAATTTGGGGGGTGGGGAATAAAAAATATGGAATGGTTCAGTGTGCCTTTGAGACTAAAAATCTCGTGGATGGCCCTAAATGGCTCGGGCATTTGGAATCAAGTTATTTCCACAAAATATTTAAATAATAGACCTATGGAGGTCTGGCTCAGAAATAAGCATTTCTTTGTCAGGGGTACCTCAATATTCTGGAATGGATTTCTAAATACCCTTTCCTGGCTTGGAAGGTGTATGGGGTGGCAAGTTGGGAATGGAAAGGATATTCTCATTTGGTTGGACCAAGTTATTGGTTTAGTTGCTCATCCTATCCTCCCTTATGATCTTAGGGAATATCTGAGGGATTATGGTATAATAACTCTTCACCATGCTCACAATCCTTCAGTGGTGCCTTAGTTGTATTGGTTATCAACTGTAGATTTGGAGTTGGGTGGTGAATGTGAATCTATCTCGAATGATTACAATTTTGGACTAGAACATGGTAGAATCCATCTAAAAGACTTTGCAGATATATTGCTTTGGACTCACAACAAATAGGACGGGAAGGTCATGGCTGCCCTGGTATATGATTTGATAGTTAAGTCACAAATGGATCCGGTCTGCTCTAAGTCCTCAGCTATATTATGGTGATGCATGATCCCCTTGAAGATTAAATGTTTTAATTGGCTGGAATTGGAAAATTGGATCTTGACTTGGGATAATGTTTCAAAGAAAGGCTGGGCTGGGCCCAGTAGATGTGTTTTATGCAATAATGGTGAAGACACAGTGCAACACATCTTCATCGACTGCTCCTTTGCTAAGAATGTTTTGGCTTGGATTTGTGATTTTTACCTTTGCACGCCTATATTTGTGGACTGCTCCTTCATGACCTTCCTGGAATGCTGGTACGTTGAATATTCACTGCATGAAAATTGATGTTACCTCCCTCTTTTCATTTTTTGGAGTATTTGGAAAAATTGCAATTTGTGCATTTTTTTATGATAAATCAGTCTCTATGCATAGTTTGTTTCAGCAGGTGGATTACCTCATGCATTATTATCATGTACCTAGAAAAAATATAAAGACTAGGAACATTGGTCCAGCCCCGGTGCTTGTTTATCATCGCATTTTTTTATGGGGCAACAGATGATAAGATGGGTGGTGCAAGTTTCTTCCTTGCTCTAAGCAATGTTCATTCACTAAACTTTAAACTTGGTTGTGGTACCTATACAAATACCATAGCCGAGATTCTGGCTCCGTGGGCTCTTTTAGTTGTGGCAAAAATATATGGGGCTCCCATCATTACATATTTATGGAGATTCAGCTGTCATCATTAACTGGGCATTAAACAAGGAATCCCTGGCATCTCTAGAACTAGGTCACTAGTGTGATGAAATTAGACTCTTGATCTCTTGTTTTTCCTTCTTAGACATTCGTCTTATATACAGAGAGCACAATTCGAGAGCATATGACTTATCCAAAGATGCCCTTGATTTGGATCCTGGCTTTGGTTCCTTTTCTGAAATTATTGATGGAAATATTTGCATGAGTGGTGAATTTAAGATCTTTTAGAGCTCAATGTCGGAGCTTAGTCTCCTTTTCTTCTTGGGAACTTTTTTGTATCTCTTTGATATCTTTATTGTCTATCTTTATTGTCTCAGATATGGGATGCATGTTTTGATGCCCTTTGATTCATAATGAATATAAAGGTCAGGATTTTCTTCTGAAAAAAAAGTAAGCCAAATGACATTGGAGATTAACGGTTGTAAGCAACTATGTATTTCAAATAAGCTAGATGACATTGGAGATTAACGGATCTGGTTAGTTGAGATTTTTTTTTTAATAATTTTTCAGAACTTATAGAGTATAAAAATAATCTACAATGTATTGTAGAAAAAAAAAGTTAATTAAAAGGAAAACCATTATTTCCATCATAATTATACCTTCATCATACCAATTCAAATTTATTTAATTTTAAATAAAACAATTTGATCATTTTGAAGGGCTCTTTTTTGTTTTCGGTCTTATGTGTTGTTTGTTTGATTTTTTTTAGTTTTTAATTAAAACAACTTGATAATCTATTGGGCAGTAGAATACTTTAAGGACACGATCTTGAAGAAACCTTGTAATAAAAAACATGTGTAGATTAATGTTTTGTTTTGTTGATGTTGAATTGGATCTTTGGTGAGTTAAATGACACTTTGATTATCACACCAGAGTGTAATTGGATGTTGCTACTAGAATCAAAAGTTTGAAAGGATCTTATGAAGCCACATGGCTTTTTGACATGCAAGAATTGTTGCTCAATACTCAACTTTAACTTAAGAAAGAGAAAGGAAATTTGCTTCATAAAATCCCAAGTGTAAGGCCTAGAAACAAGGTTGAAAACATATCCTACAGTAGAATTTCAATCATCAGGTCCACTGGACCAATTATAATCTCTAATTTAACCGACTAACTAGAGAGTGGCCCTTAAATTGAACTATATCTTAGATATAGTAAAGTTCCCATTTTCCAAATTTCCAATGGCTTTAATGAGGTTCTTGCATATATCGAGCAACAAGTCCAACTATAAATCAAATGTCAAGGAATGTATGGGTTCAATACAAAAGGTTACCAACTAACTAATAATATAAATTGACATCCACTTTGAGTGAGATGTAGGAGGAAATTTTTTAACTCTAGACTAAAAGGGAGATGAAGTTAGTTTGCAATCATCCATATCGAAGTGAGGAAGAAGGTGACATGCATACTTAGCTTGGGAAAGAGAGATTGCTTCTCAATTTTGCAAAACTTGGAGGCTAAGAAAACATTACAACTTTCCTAAAGTCTTTAATTTCAATGGTATTCTTGAGGTTGGTTTTCACATGAATGATAAGTATGGGATCGCTACTAGTGAGTATAAGGTCATCAACATAAAGTGCAAGTATAAGAATATGGTCATTTACTTTCTTAGTATATACATTATGGTCAAAATGGCATCTAGAGAAGCCAAAGTCAAGAAGAAATTAATCCATTTTTTCATACCAAGCTCGAGGATCTTGCTTGATGCCATAAAGGGATTTCTTAAAGTGGAAGACAAGGTTGGAGTCACTATAAATAAATCCAAGAGGTTGTTTCATAAAAATTTCTTCTTGCAAAATCCAAAGTCAAGAAGAAATTATATCAAGCCTAAAGAGCTTGCTTATGGCCATAGAGGTATTTCTTAAGGTGGAACACAAGGTTGGAATCACTCTAAATAAATCCGATAGATTGTTCCATATAAATTTATTTTTGCAAATCACCATGCAATAAGACAGATTTGACATCCATTTTATATACCTCCCATTGATATGACACAATAAGGGCAATAACAAGGAAGGTGGAATTCAATTTGGAAAAGGGAGATAAAACTCCATTTTAGTCAATATCTTCTACTTGTGAGAATCCTTTGGCAAGTAACTAGGCCTTATTGCGTCGAGAGGCGCTCTACAGCCCAGTATGGGGGAGATCTTGTAACGTTATGTAATGTTACATAACATTACATAGATGTCGGCTATAAAAAACAAATCTTTTAATTATCTTCCAAAATAAATGTCGGCCACAAAAACAACCTAATATAGGAGAGATGTTGTGATGTTTGTACCTAACAAAATAATAAAAAATAAATAAAAAATTTAATTATTAGCCATAAAAAATGTCGGTGAGAAAAACAATGCAATATAGGGGAGCTGTTGTAATGTTTCTTCTTAACAAAATAATAAAAAATAATAAAAAATCATAAATTAAATTATCGGCAAAGAAAATGTTGGTAGTGCACATGGTTTTAAAACCATGTGCAAGGCCTCCTAAAAAACCCATGGTTTTATTGTACATGGTTGTACATGGTTTAGGAGGCAGTTGCAAATGGTTTTTATACCATGTGTAAGGCCTCCTAAACAACCCATGATTTTAGGAGGACCTTGCACATGGTTTTAAAACTATGTATGGGGGAGATGTTTTAATGTTCTTTACTAACAAAATAAAAAATATTATATGCAGCCATAAATAGTATTAAATATTAATAATCAAAATATTATTTGTGGACCTTAAATAAAAAGATGTGCCTTTTGGTCTGAATCACATTAAAGCTGATAGTTGAGTGCAATACTTAAGAAGAGGTCTGCACCTCCAAAGATTTGATCCCTCTCGGCACTTGATAGAGCCTAGGATTTGGATCTATGTTGGTGTCTATCAACACTACCATCTGCAAAATAATTAGTCTTTGTGTCGAGAGGCGCTCTACAGCCCAGTATGGGGGAGATCTTGTAATGTTACGTAACGTTATGTAACGTTACGTAACGTTATTTTTATTAATAAAAAATATTTTTTTTAATTATAGGCCAAAATAAATGTCGGCCAGAAAAAAACCTAATATGGGGGAGATGTTGTAATCTTCCTACCTAACAAAACAATAAAGAAGTAAAAATTTAATTATCCGTAAAAAAATATGGGTGAGGAAAAAAACACAATATGGGGGAGATGTTGTAATGTTTTTACTTAACAAAATAATAAAAAATGTTGGCCTTGCAAATGGTTTATGGTTTTCAAACCATGTGCACATGGTTTTAAAACCATGCACATGGTTTATGGTTTTAAAACCATGTATGAGGAAATGTTGTAATGTTAGTTCATAAAAAAATAAAAAATAATAAAAAATATTATATGTGGGCCATAAATAATATTAAATATTAATAATAAAATAATATATGTGGACCTTAAATAAAAAGATGTGTCTTTTAGTTTGAATCAAATCAATGGATTCCTACGAAGAGATTTGATCCCTGTCGACACTTGGTAGAACCTAGGATTTGGATCTATGCTGGTGCAAACCCATTTGCATATGCCAATATTTCTTCCTTTTGGAAGAGGTACTATATCCCAAGTTTCATTTTCCATTAGGGAACGCATCTCTTCATTCATCATTTCATCCCATGCTAGATGGCCAGAAGATTACATAAATGTTTTTGGATCTAGAGTTTATAGAAATTGGGACAAAAGTGAAGAGAAACGTTGGAATTGTAAACATGTTCGATGTTTATTAGAAGAATCACCAAGTAGATCACCAGTTGATTCCATTGTTGTGTGGACGCATCAAGAAATCTCAAAATATGGGGTAGGTTTTAGGTTCACTAGGCTAATCTAGAGGATGATTTTGAGTAGGTGGAGTGTTTTTTTGGTCCTCACTATATGAATAAGAAGAGTGATCCAAAATAGAATCAAGAGGATTAGAGGAAGTAGTAGATGGCACATGCACCAAATATGGTACACAAGTTGAATTAGGCACACAGGTTTAGAGACCATAATTAAACTTAACATCTATTCTAATAATGACTTTGGTTGTATTAGGTACAAGAAGTCTATAAGCTTTTACATCATATAAATAACCAATAAAAGAATCTTCTCAATTTTAAGTTGTATGAATTTCATTTTCTCATCAAGAATTTTTGACCATACTTCACTGCCAAACATGTTATGGATTTTGATATTGATTATAGTAGGTTTGTAATTTGATTCATATGATTAAACACATTAAAAATTAAGATAAAAGGGAATGCACAACACATCAACACACAACGCATAAAATTACCATGGAAACCCCTCACCTAGGGAAAACCTACAAACCGATGAGATCTCAATTCATCTATTATAAAGCATAAATTTACTACACTTGGATGATACCAACATAGACCAATCGATACTCACTGCTACATATGTGATACACACACTTTATTTTTGTACTATATTACATATCCATTACACCTTATTTATAGATGTAATATAAATAATTGCTCATTAATGGTGGTCCATAACCTCCTAATTGAATATGGTTATTTTGTTACAACTTCTTTGACTATGTCATCCATAGTCAACCATCCGTTGAGCTTCCAATCAGCCAAGCATTTTTCTAATTCATGATTTGTCAACCAGTCATTTGTCATCGACCAAATAGATATTCTAGTCAATAAGTCAACCAGACCATTCATCATCTGTCACATTCAACTTTAGTCGAGTTTAACTAGTTGACTATTGACTTTTACTAGTCGACTATTGACTTTTACAATCAATCTCATGCAAATAATATAACATTCCCAAAAATTCTCCCACTTGTTTTCTTCTTTTCATAAAAAATATATTCAAAACTTCAACTCATAGGATGATAAGCTAAACATTTCCCTACACTAGGAAAATATCTCTATGCTTACCGATTTCGTCAATGAGTTTGCAAAATTCTTCGCCATGTTTACCTTTTCCACTAACACCTTTTAGTTATTGACCATATCCCTGATGAATTGATATTGAACATGTTAGGATTATTAATCCTCCCTTGGTCAAATATCTATTAGATTAATTATTGTCTAACTTAGGAACCTTAAATTAATTAAATGGGTCCACTTGGCCCAATGGAGCCACATGTACCAGTCATTGGAGTGTGGGGAACACTACTAGAGGTTAACTGCCACTTACTGCATGTGCATGCATCAGTTAGGGCACCTCCTATACTAATCCCTACACTTTAGGTGCCACTGGGAGTCGCGACACCAACCTACTTCAGTCAGTTGGTGTTAGCACTAGTTAGTCTTAGTTATCCCCTAGTTACAACCAATTACTTCACATTCAGTTAGGCCAGCGCTACTAATGCATGGTTGCATGGGGAGTTGTCTATTTGGACTTCGATATTGATTAGGAGACCTTGAGTTAGAGATTTAGTTAGATATAGTCTGATCCACTTGGAGGATTCAAATTCATTACTCATGCTTTCGAATTCTACCTATGTAAACTACATTGTAACAACGAATATTATTATGATGAATATACTATAAATTCCTGAGCAATACTTCTTAGTTTCCTGTGTGTTTTGTTTTTCTTAGTTTGTATGTTCATTCTCCATTCAATTGTTGCGACATTATTAGAACTCTCTACTTGAAGATCTAAAATGGCATTCAAATTATAACATGGTATCAGATCCTTCTCAGGAAGGTTTCATGCTTGTTTCTCCCCATCGAACATCAGAAGTAGCCAGTTTTCCACAGAAGTCCCCTATGAAAAATTTCTAACTCTGGATTTATTCAGAGTAGCGGAGAGGGAATGATGGACCTTGAAAACATGTTCATGCTGGGAGGAAAATAATGATTCTAATGGTTCATATGTTATAGTGTTATTTGCAATGAAATTGACAGGTGCTACATACATTGAGAGAAGTATTTGCAGTCTTCCAGCGGGAGCAATTATGAGTTCTCAAACTCTTGAACCATAGATCCTCAAAACTTCCAATTACCTTTATTGGAGGATTGATATGTAGATTTCCTTGCGCAAGAATGGCTACCACAGGATCATACATGGATGGGAGGATGAGCCCCATTAGCCAGTAGAGCAGAACAAGTCCCTAAACTGTTGTGATGAAGCATTCGGGTACTTATGTACTTATATTTATAAAGGTCTCCTCTTTCATCTAGAAGGATTGAGGACTCCCAGAGAATCCTGGGAGAAGCTTGATAGCTTGTTTAACAAACAAGATGAGCTTCGGGGATACATTCTGGAGAATGATTTGGCATCTTTACATCCCAACAGTTTCGAGACTATTGAGCAATTATTTTCCAAATTCAAGTCTCTAGTGCTACAATGCAGACCGTGTGGGATAGAGTGGAAGGATGAGAAAAATGTCCTTTCCATACTCAACAAACTAGGTCCTGTGTACTCTGTCTATGTCTCTATGTTTCATTCCAAGCAAAAAAACTTTCCTGATTGGAAACTTCCTTGTTTAGATTCATTTTCTGAGTCCTTAATCAAGGAACAAGACAAATTTATTCAAATGGGAGTCATCCAGACTTCCAAATATCAAGCTCTCTTGGTTACTGACTCTTACAAAGCACAAGCAAATGGGAAATCAAAGAAGAAGGAGACAAAGGCAGCTGATTCGAATCCTAAACCAATTTAGCAATATTCCGAAGGGGCCTCCGGCTCTAAGAAGAAGAAATTTGAAAAGAAGTTATGTCCTTATTGTGAAAAGGGATACCATCTTGAAGAACATTGTATGAGGAAGAAACTTGATGAGATGTCTGCTCTTCTCAAGCAGCACAACATTGCCCCTCCAAAATCAAAGAAGCCCGATGAAGAAGCACCAACAGAAGATGACGAAAGGTATCATGCTTTGAAAAAAACTGTCTCTCCATCCTCAGCATAAATTATAGATTATGGAGCCTCCAACCACATGGTTGCCTCTAAATAATCCCTCTCTACTCTTTCACTATTAAATGGTCCTAATATTCACATGGGAGATGATTCCTAGATTCCAGTAGAAGGAAGGGGCTCAGTTAGAGTGAAGCATGGTGAGTTCAAGAATGTCTTATATGTGCCCTCCCTTGGTGCTAACCTGTTATATGTTTACCAGATGACTCATTTCAGACTCAGTTGAAATTACAGAAAAAGACACTGGAAATCTTGTAGCGAAAGGTATTGCAAATAACTCTACCAAAGCTTATGATTTTTCACATTTCTTACATGTTTCTCCTCCTACAGCTTTATTGTCTCTTGCTAATAGCACCAGCAAGATTTGGCCATCTCAATTTCAAATATCTGAAGCAGCTCAACAATGATAACATGGTTGAAGGTTTTCCCTCCATCCAAACATCCGATGGAGTATGTGTTGGGTGCATGGTACGTAAACATCCAAATAAGAAGTATGATGTTGGGAAGGAACATAGAGTTGTCTCTAGACTTGATTTGATACATAGTGATGTAGCTGGACCTATTCCCACAAAATCCATTAATGGTTGTAGGTATTTCTTGACCTTTATTGATGATTTTTCTAGGTACTGCTGGATCTACTTCATGAAACTAAAATCAGAATTTTTTAAGACTTTTAAAAGTTTTAAAGCTATGGTTGAGAAAAATTTCAATAAGAAGATCAAGTCAATGAGACCCGATGGAGGAGGAGAATATTTCAAAATAGATTTCTAGAATTTCTGTGAATCATAGGGGATTCGAATGGAACACTCAGTTCCATACACACCACAGCAAAATGGTGTGGCTGAGAGGAAGAACAGAATACTGAAAGATATGGAAACCTGCCTTCTCCATGGAAAGCATCTACCTCCTTCTCTTTGGGATGATGCAATAAACTGTGCTTCATATTTGTAGATTGGAGTGCCTCACAAGTCGATGGTTAGGGTAACACCATTTGAAGCAATGCATGAGTATAATCCCAATGTCTCTCATCTGAGATTTTTTGGTTCCAAATCTTGGGAAAGGATACCACTTGACAAGACAAAGGCCTTCCAACCCCAAAGTAGTAAATGAATTCTGATGGGATATATAGATAATGCAAAAGCTTACAAACCGATGGAGGTTTCTACCAGAATATTCTTCATTAAAATAAGTGTCCAGTTCGAAGAAGATAAACTTCATGCTACTCCTCCAGCAGCACAAGAAGGTATAACTATTTATCCTCCTATTTTTGATGATGAAGATATGCTACAGGTTTCAGATTCAGATGAAGAATATCACATACAACATGATCCTATTATTGAGATTGAATCTCAAGAGATTCTAGATCCAGATCTAGTACCTATCCCTAACCAGAAGCCTAAACCCAGATTAGCCCAAAAGCTTCTTGATGTAGCTGGAAGCGGTGTTGGAGTTCCATAAGACAAAACAAGAACTAGGTCTCAGTATCAGAATGAGCATGCTGCACTATCTGTCATAGATTCTCTCTCTATAGAATGGTACAGCAAAGTTCCATGTCAGTGCTACTTGATGATGGAAAATGATCAGCTACATGTCCCACAGAAGCATAGATTTGATCATTCCCTACCTTCACCATCTAGCAGAAACAAACAAAGTCATCAGTTTAGAAGTACATTGAGAGGTCCACTAATGGACCATGCTACTGCTTAGAGATACAATTTTGTAGCAGTGTTTTTTGCTCAAGTTATTTTTCTAAGGAGGAAGCTTCTTTCTTCTAAAGATATCTTGTAGATTGCTATTTTCCTACTTATTTTTGAGGGGGGGTTTTCCAATGAGGTTTTCCGTTGTTTCCTCACTTGTATTAAGTAGCATTTTATTATTATTATCTTCTAGATTGTATTTGGGTGACCTATGGTCTTGTTACTAGGGCCCACAGTTGTCCAAGTTAGGATTCAGGGGGGGTGTTAGGATTATTAATACTCCCTTGGTCAAATTTCTATTAGATTAATTATTGCCAAACTTAGGAACCTTAAATTAATGAAATGGGTCCACTAGTGCAATTTGGTCAACTTGGCCTAATGAGGCCACATGTACCTATCATTGAAGTGTGGGGAACACTACTAGAGGTTAAATTCCACTTACTACATGTGCATGCAATAGTTAGGGCGCCTCTTAGACCAATCCCTACATTTTAGGAGCCACTGGGAGTCCCGACACCAACCTACTTCAATCAGTTCATGTTAGCACTAGTTAGTCTTAGTTATCCCCCATTTACAATTAGTTACTTCACAGCCAGTTATACTAGGTCTACTAATGCATGGATAATGCATGGTTGCATGGGGAGTTGTCTATTTGGACTCCGATATTGATTGGGAGACCTTGAGTTAGAGATTCAGTTAGATACAGTCTTATCCACTGGGAGGATTCGAAGTCATTACTCATGCATTTGAATTCTACATAGGTAAACTACATTGTAACACCAGATATTATTATGATGAATATACTGCAAATTCCTTAGCGATACTTCTCCATTTCCTATGTGGTTTGTTTTGCTTAGTTTGTATGTTCATTCTCCATTCAATTTCTACAACATTATCAGAACTCTCTGCTTGAATATCTAAATGGCATTCAAATTCTAAGAGAACATCAATGTGTTTCATCTTCGAATGATATGTTGGATTCTTTTCCAAGAAAATTGCACTTTGACTATCACAATCCAACCTAACAACATGGTGCCTAAACCCAACATTTGAACACAACCTCTATAACCAAAAAACTTCCTTGAACACATGAGTAGTTGTCATGTATTCATCCTCAGTAGTTGATAGTGCAATGACTGACTGCCTTCTACTCATCCAACTGAATACTTCACCAAATAACTTGAACACACATCCACTGGTCAAACATCTATGATAGATGCCTCCATCCCAGTCGAAATTGACAAAACCTTGCACATTGATTTCCTTGTTGCTCTCAGGTTCTCCTCAATTACAGATTGCATAGTCTTTCATGCCATGGAGATACCTAAATACTCTCTTAATTGCACTCTAATTCTCTTTTCTAGGAATCATCATGTACTTATGCAATACTCCCACTACATGGGCACTATCAGGCTATGTATAAACCATGTCATACATCATACTATCAATAACATTTGCATAGGGCACATGTAAAATGTACTGATTTTCTTCCTGTGTCTTAGGACATCGTCCAACAAATAAATTGAATCCCATATGAATAGGCACCTTGACTAGTTGAATTTCTTGCATGTTGAAATGATTCAAAGTTTTCTTAATGTATTTCCTTCGACTTAACCAGAGCCTTCTACCCACTTGATCTCTTTGTATTTCCATTCCAAAAAAATTTGCTACTACGAGATTCTTCATGTCAAATGTAGAGGATAACTACAATTTCACCTCTTTGATCAGCTACATGTTATTCTCGACTAATAACATGTCATCGACATACAAAGCCACATATATAAAGTGATCACCGAATTTATTCAAATAAACACAATGATATGCTTGACTTCTCATCAATCCCAATTTTAGGATATACTTATTGAATTTTTGATACCATATCTTGGGTGATTTCCTTAGACCATAGAGAGAATTCTTGAGCTTATAGATCAATACCTCTTCTCCATCCACTATAAAACCTTTAGGTTGCTTCGTATAGATTTTTTCTTTAAGATCACCATGAAGAAATGATGACTTTACATCCATCTGTTATATATCAAGATCAAATTCTGTAACTAAATACATTATTACCCTTATGGAAGTTAGTTTAGCAACAAGAGAGAAAATTTCACCAAAGTCAACTCCCTCGACTCAAGAATATCCTTTTGCTACTAATTAAGCCTTGTACTTCTCGGCTTAACCTATTGCATTCATTTTTTTCTTGAACACCCACTTACTACCGACGAGTTTCCTTCCATTTAGTAATGTGAATAGATCCCATGTTTAATTCTTCTTCAAGGACTCCATTTCTACTTCTATGGCCCTTTTCTAGAGTTTACTCTTTGTTGATTTGATTGCTTCGTGTACTAACCTAGGATCATCATCTATGGTATATAACGTAAAAGCATAGTGAAAATTGGTTCGACTATACTTCTCGGGTTGCTTCCTTGCTCGACCAGACCTTCTCATGTCCAAAGTTTGATGTTCCACCTCTTTGTCTAATTCAATATTTGACTCTTCCAAATCCAAACTTTTGTCGTTCATTTCAAACTCTTGTTTTTTTTTTCTCTCTTTTGACCTCTTCAATCTTGAAAGTTCCTCTGACTTCTATGAACATCACATATTTACTATAAACTACTTTCATCATCACATGGTTCCATAGCTTATATCCTTTCATCCCATCCTTGTATCTAATGAAGATACACTTCTTTGACTTGCAGTCGAGTTTAGTTTTCTCTCCTTTGGGATATGCACAAACACACTACACCCAAACACTTTGAGATGTGTAATAGAGGTATTTTTTGTATTCCATGCCTCATATGGATTCTTGCTGACTAGATTCATCAACAAAAACCTATTCACTAGGTAAAATGTCATGTCGACTATCTCTGCCTAAAATTCTTGTGTAGTTCATGCACCACTAAGAATGCTCCTCACTTTCTCCATCAATGGTGTATTCATCCTTTGAATAATGCTATTTTGTTGAGGTGTGTATGGGGTTTTGTTTTGTCAATTTATATCATGCTTTCTGCAGAACTGAAAGAAAATTTTTCCATAGAACTCTCCTTTGTTGTTAGTTCTCAACACCTTGATTTTTTTACTAGTTTGATTCTCCACAAGAGCTTTGAACTCTTGAAACTTTCCAAAGACCTCATATTTCTTCCTCATAAAATACAACCATGTAATTATGGAGAAAACATATATGAAAGAAATGCAATACTGAGATCATCCTAGTGAAGGGACAGCCACTGGTCTAAACATGCCACTATATACTAACTCCAGTTTTTCCTTAGTTCTAGTAGCACCAGATGAGAATCTTACATAGATTTGTTTACCATAATATAATGTTCACAAAAGTCACTTTCTTTAGGACATTCAAGGAGAAATTTGACCATACCTTTGTTGTGCATAACATGAACACCTTTCTCATATATTAATCCCATTCACTGATGCCACAACATGGTCAAGTAAACTAAATAGGTAGATGTTCTGTTAGAGTTAGGACATACCACATTAGATCTTTTGTCAGTGTTTGTTCTTCACAATAGTTAAGTGTAAATGGTTCCTATATGAATTCCTCTCATCAATTTCATCTCTCCTTGAAACATATTGCACATATATTTATCAAATATATACTAGACTCCTACATTCCCCATCTTACTTACCGAGATTAGGTTTTGAGCCAAACATGGGATATGCAGAACTTCTGGGAGTGTTCCTATTCTTTCATCTTTTAGCTTCAGTTGAACTTTGCCTCATTTGACTATCTTGGTCAGTGAATCATATCCAACAAGGACATCACTATTGTTGATCTTTGCATACTCACAGAACCACTCTCTACATGGTGTCATATGATATGATGCACTGGATTTGATCAACCAAGTGTTGCAATCCGACTATGTACTTGAGGAAGCCAAATACACATCGCGTTTCTTATCCTATGAATATTTACCATCATTTAAATAACCTTCTTCTGACCCTTTTCCTCTCTTTAATTTCATCAATTTGTAGTTGCATCGATAGTGCCCAACCTTACTACATCACCATCAAGCTTTCCTCATCGGACCAGGCGATCTAGTCTTAGATTTGCCTCTCGACTTCGATATTCTATCAAAGGTTTTTCCTTTTCCTCTGTCTACCGATTGACCTTGTATATATAAGGAGTCAATTTTCAATACTTTTATGTTATTTCATCTCATCTCATCTAAGATGAAATTCAACCACATCGTTGATCTTTAATGTAGTACTATTGCTTCTAATAGCCACAACTAGGCTATCCCACGAATATGGCAATGAACACAACATACTAATGCATTTTTCCTGCTCAATGATTTTAATATCCATGGAAAACATATAATTGATAATAATTTCGAATGTATTTAGGTTCTCTGTGACTGAGTCACCTTCACCCATCCTTAGAAGATACAACTTCTTATAAAGAAACAACTTGTTAGCCAAATATTTTGACTGGTACAAATTTCCTAGATTTTCCCATAGCTTCTTGGCAGTTTCTTCTTATGATACATTCAACAATACAAAATCTACTAGAAAAAGTCAGATTGTACTCCTTTCATTTCTTTCAATATTTTCCTAGTATTCCTTTAACACATGCACTAGAGTCATTCCTAGGTCGATTACAATCCATTGTTCTCAATCTATAAGGAGATCCTCCATTTGAAGCTTCAAAATCTCAATAATTTTCCCAATAAACATTGTAATTTCTATCCTCAACATGTTATCCATTCTAACTATAGATATATGTCTTGGAACTTCCACTAAAATAAGTATTTCCCTAGATCGGACTAAGAATAAAACCCTCAACAAAAAAGGCATCCCCTTGTAGCCTTTACAACTCTAACACCAACTGCCTAGGAATTTGATACCATTAGGGTAGGTTTTCAATTTGATTCATATAGTTAAACACATTAAACATTAATATAAAAATGACATACAAAAAACACCAACACATAACACAAAAAATTATAGTGGAAACCCCTCACTTGGGGAAAAACAATAAACTAGTGAGCTCTCAGGTCATTTATTATCGAGCATAAATTTATTGCACTTGGATGATATCGAAACAAATGAATCAGTAGTCATTCTTACACATGTGATACACACTCTCTCTTTCTGTACTATATTACATATCCATTACACCTTATTTATAGATGCAATATAATTAGCTGGTCATTAATGGTGGTCCATAACCTCCTTACCAAATACGACTAATCTGTTACAACTACATTGACTGTGTCAACCCTAGTCAACCATTCATTGAGCTTCCAGATGTCCAAGTGTTTATCGAATTCATGCTTCATCAACTTTCTCTGTCAACCATTCATTTTTCATCGACCAAACAACTATTCTAGTCGATAGGCTGACCATACCATTCACCGTTTGTCACGTTCAACGTAAGTCAAATTCAACCAGTCGACTATCAATTTTTCAGTTGATCTCATGCAAAGAATATAACATTCCCAACAAAACACACATCTAGTTTTATGTTACTCCATGCTTCTTTAGCTATTGGATCATTTAAAGAAATTATGGGTGTGATTAACTATGTAATTTGCACAATTGATGGATTCAACAAAAAAACTGAGGAGTTAAACCATTAATTTGGATCATGCAAGTTGTCATTTCTTTTAAAGTATGATTATTTCTCCTCGCAACACCATTTTGTTGTTGTATCTAAATGCCTTGTGTAGTGTAGTATGTTGTAAATTTGTAGTTAACATATTCTTCATTAAAGTTGATGTCCATATTACTCTTCTACAAGGGCCTTGTAGGCCAAAGTGTGTCAAAAACTTCACTCTTAAGTTTTAAGAAATAAATCCCAATGCTTCCGAAGAAGTCATAAATGACAATTAAGAAGTACTTGTACCTAGAGAAAAAAGTAGAAGGAAGTAGCCACACAAATCCTTAGGAATAAGATTGTGGAGCAATAAAAAACAAAATGAACATGGAGATAAAATATAGAAGAAGGCAATATAGGAGAGAGACTAATATACGTAGTTCACCTGATATGGCCTATTTGCACAGAGAAAAAACAATCATTTTTTTACTTTGTACAACAAAATGAAGTGATAAAACCTGCAACACATCTACTACAAGATCCTCTTCACCCTCTCATAGTCTCCTCCCTCACACTACACAACCATATTGCAATATCCTCATAGAAAGAAGGTTTTATTCTAGAGGAAAAAGCACCAACATAACTTATACCATCATATTTGGGACCTAATGATGAACGATCTAGATTAACTATGAAATTACAATATTTTACAAGGAAATTTTCTAAAAATTCTTTTCGGGGGCACTTCCCTTAAACCCCCCCTAGACCCCTTTATAATAGTAGTGGGGGGGCAATCCCACCCACACCTCTCCATTAGTAGGTAGGATCCAAAAATAGTTGAAACAAAACCTCTAAATCAAGAAGATAATTAGGCCCCACAACCAACTCAAATCACTTTGCACAAGTTGTGAGGAGTTCTAGGCATGCTTATTAAAATTGTCTTGATGATGTTTTCCAAGAACACAACTTGAGGAAACACCATCACTGCAAGAAACAAGAGGAAGAAAAATGACCATATTATTTTTACATAGTTGTTGCAAAGAAGGGTAGTTAAGGTGGCCAAACCACTTATGCCAATTTTTTCACACATTATCGCTATGAAAAACAAATATTGAAGGAAGAGAAGATGACCCATATTTGTCAAATTTGTATAACCTAGTAATATAGTAATTTGTTCCTGATACTGCAATATATAGAGGATCCTTAAAGTTATTTATTACAACTTAGTAAGGTGAAAACTCCACATTTTTTCTTTCACAAGAATGAGTGATTTGATAGACATAAAGAAGGTTTTAGAAGAGACTAGGAACACCCATTATATCATTAAAATGACCATCAACTACCTAAACTATCCATGATTCTTCAACATCTATACATCTATCATCATCAATAAATACTTGTTTGGCATTACATTAATTACGAGCGTAAAAGTTAGCTTGATCCTTAGCCATTTGATAAGAGGTCCTAAATAAAGAATTCACTCATGGAAAGAATTATAATTAATTACATTGTAATAAAATCTTGTTGTAAAAAGAGCATCCTTTTGAAGAATTAGAGGAAGAGTTATCCAGTTGGAGGTTGTTCTTCTTCATGGTTGGTTTAATTGCTTTCATCTTTTTGAAAAATCTTTGTGTCTATTGTCTCTTGTGATTGATTGTTGTGCATGTTATTCTCTCAGATAAGATCCTAAGATAATATTGTTGAAATAGATAAAAATCTAACAAAAAAATGTTATTATGTTTATAACATTTATGCACCATGTCATGAAGGGATGTGGAATTCCTTCCATGCTCAACATGAAATTGACCTATGGCATCTAAAAAACAATATATTAATAACAAAATATTTCAATTTGTCATTTATAAAATATTTCAATATATGTTTTAACTAAAATATTTCAATATTAATTTTATATAAAATACCAATATATTAATAACAACACATTATAAAATGATTTGATATATTGATTTCAACTATACATTGAAAATAATTTGATTCATTCATATTTAATGATACAATACATTGATTTTAACTAACAAGCATGGATGATTTTAAGGAACCATACTTATTTAAAAGTGTATAAATGTTGGTGAATATTACCAATTCTTAAAACCCCAACTAGAAAATGATTGGCGATATTTTTCAAAAGGCATTTTAATTTCCAAGGGTTTTATATCATTTATATAATAATTTGGCGATTTTTAGGGTGAAAAGTGTTTACCCCATCAAAATTGGGCGAAACAGGGATTCAAAAAATGTAAAATGACGAATCTTTTTTGGGAAAAAAAATGGAAAAATAGCCCACTAGGCTAATATTTGCTCCTAAAATTATCCTTGCTAACAAGTTGCATTTCTTAGTACAAACACAAAACACAAGGGCATAATTACATTACATCTTGAAATAAAATAACATGAAATAAAATACAAATACAAATATAAATACTATAAATATAATGCCAAAAAAAACTGAGATAATAAATTTTAAATCAAATGAATGTGATTAAAATAAAATAAAATGCCCATAAATACTTGCCAAAAAAAAATGAATAGAATGAACATTTATGGTTAAAGACAAATATATTATCAACATGTATTATTAGAGGATGTTATATAATGAAATATATTATCTAAAAGAGAATTCTTTCAAATATGTATTTAATAATGTATTTATTAATTGATGATACTAATTTATATATATATATATATATATATATATATATATATATATATATTGAANTAGACCCGAGAGGACAAACTGTAAAAACCTTTGCTTGGGGATTAGGACACAAGACTAACAACGAGGCCGAGTGGCTGGCTCTTATTCAAGGATTGAAAATGCTAGACAAAAGAATCATCTCAAGTCTGCTAGTCTTTGGGGACTCTCGACATGTAATTCTCAAAATGATAACGGGATACTCATCGGGATACATCAAATGCAAAAGGATTTACAACAATATCAATCAGCTTCCTCTTCCTGCTAGCATTGCCTACTACCATATCCTAAGAGCGAACAATGCTAAGGCATATTAATTAAAAAATAGAGGGGCTTCTCTCCCTCAAGGTTCCATTTATTTAAATGATGAAGAGGTTAGTATTAAACATATTCCCTAATTTTCTACAAGGGCCTTTCCCCCCATCGCTATGCCATGCCTTTGGGTTAATTTTTAAGCAATGGTTTAGTGGTTTGGAGGTTTCGATGATTCTTGGAAGCCCATGCATTATCTGTTGGGACGCATGGGGTTTACATCCCTTCCTCCTTAAAGTCTTGTCCTCTCCATTTAAGGTCATCCTCTCCATTCTTCACACTGTATTCAATTCTCACGTTCCAACCCTTCCCTCTGCATGCGCAATGGATTTTCCTTGGGATTTTATCCTTTGTCTCCCTCCCATGTGATTATATTTGTATCTCCAGGAATGTGAGATTTCCCCTTGCGATGAGGATCAGTCTCCCTTGTAGAATTATCCTGAGTTCTCAATCGAGTGGCTGATCCCCCTTGTTATGGAGAGAAACTTCCTATGGTTTAGTGGTACCACAACAGATTGTATGACACGAGAAATCAATCTTTCCTAGAATGCAAAAACAACCAAACATGTAACACTAAGGGATATCGAATCGTACCTTGTTTCGGACGGTTGAAGTAGATCCTCGTTGAGCTTTTCCAATCACGCTTGCATTCCAAGTTTGTTCTCAACAACAACAAACAAGACAAGAATGCTATATAATGATGTGTTAGACCTACTCTAGCATATATATTCAATCATGTATAATCAATTAAATACATCCATGGATTCAGTATTGATATTCAAATGCACATGTATTGGACAAGAAAAGATATTTCTATTAATAAATCAGAGATACAATAATGACAAACTCTGCTGGCACTTCTATGAAGTGTAGAAACCGAGTCCTCCACCTGGGCCTCCACCACTTCAATCCTCCATCTCTCGATAGCAAGCTCACAAAGAAAAGGTAAGCTTGGGAAGAACACTATGTTCTCCAAGGGACAAAGGGATGCAAACTCAAGTATAAGCAAAGCTGAGGCAACAATGGACTATAGTTTACTTGCTCTTCAATTCCCCCTCCTTCAATGTATCCAAGGGGTTCCTTATATAGCACTCCAAATAGGTAATGGAGGGTCGAATCCGAGCATTCTCAAGGAATTTGGAAGGCCAAGAGTTTCAGAATCAAATGAGGAAAACTCTAAAATATTTGGACTTATGCACACATCCCGATGTATGTATATTTGAGGCCAAACGTCGTGTGTATATGTGAGTATAGATTTAAAAGTTGTGTACAACAATAAATAGGTGGTTTTTAGGGATTAACTTGGAACATCAAAGTACAATGCAAGTCCATGGGGTCTAAGGGGTCTGCAGATGGATAGGGAAGGCCATAAATATGTGAACTACTTGGTGTGGTAAAATTAGCTATAACAGATGCCCCCTAATGTGTGAGGTCAAAGGGGTAACATGATGGCCAAAATACATTTAAAACCCATCCCAAAAGTGGAGTAATGGAGACCTTGGTGGAAGAACCATCCACCCATCAGTACAATACAATGATAAATCTCCGCATGTGATTGCAAATACATGGAGTAGTCCCAGATACATAAGCGTACAATGGCCATGAATAGGCATGATATACAAAGTGTCATGTGTGGTCATCACCACGTACAATATACAATGGATCAAGATCTCCATAATGGATGAAGATATTTGATATACACTAGAAATATTGGAATCATGATCACAAGAGCTGAAATATCATGAATACTGGCACGATCAAGGAGGTAGCATATATGAAATGCCACCAAGCTAGAAGGTCTTCTATGCAAATCACTACGAGTACATTTCCTACTATGTGAATAGATGTGTCGAGGTTGAACATAGTAGTCCATCGTCTGATTACTGATCATTGATGTATACTGTTAATAGACATGATATAAACCATCGATAATGAGAATGGGAATCAAGGTATCGAGTGCAAACTAACACATGTGAATATATGTGTTGAGGTCAAACACTTGAAAGAATCCATCGATCAGGGGACATTGATGTATTCCTAAAACTATCCATCGTGAGAGATTGTACCACTAATGACTGTAAGTCTCAAGGCACTCAAATGACTCTAGACACCTATTCCATAATAAATGATCTGATGTTAATAGAATGGAATCCGTCGGAAGGAGGGCATTAAGGCATCCCCCATCAACCAACATGAGGTACTCAACAATGTTGTATAATGTGGAAGAACTCAGCGAACAAGATGTTCATGAACCATTAACAGTACCAGGAATGACTGACATACAAAGTCAAGATAACTGAGGAATGGCTGACTTGGGCTTCAACTTCCTCCGAACAAGAGCATAAGGCAAATGGTGACTGAAGGTAGGAAACATGGACTCAATATGCAAACTAGGACATCTCTGTGATATAGTAGGCATCAACAGAGGCTCAATGGGGACTAGAAGCTTAATCAGTCGATGGAGATAAACTCAAAGTAACGAGTACAACTCCTAAAGTCAAACTAATAACCCAACCAATGGATGTGATATACAGTGCTTTGTTCAAAGGAAACATGACTCGACTGCTACCAAAGATAGCATATTTTCCCATTCGAATTTTATGTTTGTTTATTTTTTTGGACTTTTTTCAGATATTTTGAAAAGCTTGAAAAAGAATAAAAGTTCTTCATAGTACATATCTAGGAGGAGACGAGTGTCAGGGACAGGAAATCTAGTTCCAAGGAGTGGAACATACCTATGCACAATGAAATGAAACATATGTAGGATAACGACACTCGGGGGAAGGTATCCTCCTGGTAAAAGGGGTGATCAAGATGCAAAGGATATATAGAAGGCTTTGCTTGGCTAGGCATGAGACAAGCTTGGGATATATGGCTGATAACTCAAAGTCAAGGATCCAACATGAAGCTCAAGAAGAAAAGCAAAAATCATGAAACACAATTACAACCTGATATATATAAGGGAGTCCCTATGGGGAAAAGCCGACATAAAGTTCAAAGGAGTACGAAGCTCTTACTCAAGGACATGGAGGGACTAAAAGGGACTCCCACAACCTAAAGGAGGCAACAGAACATGGGCACCTAATGAAAAAAAGGATCTAACTAGGGCACCCATGTGAAGGAAAGCTCTACCATTCACACAATACAACTTCTAACAGCATCATGAAGGTTCTGTGATATCATGGAATGGGTTCGTACCTAAGGTTAAAATGAAACGGTCATAAGGTCATGCAAAATGAACGCGAATTGAAATCCTAACCTATATGCCAGTTCAGAAATTATATATGTAATAGGAATGAATGGATCATAGACTCGGTCAAAATGTGCTCAAAACGGGCCCCTACAACACCATATTAGTCAAAATGGTCCAAAATGGTCGAAATAGTAAAAAACTATAGAAAGGGGGTAAAAATTTCAATTTTTTTTTTAAATAGTGGAAAAATAAAAATCTTCATACCATTTAAAAATTTACCCACCATGGTGCTTTTGTACTCAAAACTTTAGAAGCTGATTCTGAGAGCATCCTCTGGCGAAATCACTCCCTGTTTGGTCCAGGTAACTTCTCATACCCCACTCCTTTATTTACATGTTTCTATCTTTTAATTTGGTGGTCAATTTTTTTTTATTTTGGGTCATCCTAAATAACGCGTTTTGGCCCACGTGAAAATCGGGTCTTTTCTCGTGTATAGGGCTGGGTATACACAGAAAATACCATGATACCCATGTACATATGTGATGGTTTAAAAAATAGTCACGTACAGGGCTGTAAATGGTGAATGCAAGGTCAAAATCTCTTGAAAATTGACAATTTTTGTGCAGGATGGTGCTAGAGTGGAGGGAGCGTGAACATGGTGATGCTGAAGAGGATGTGCACGCTAATCTCATGGCTCAACAAACTTTAAGGGAATGTGGACTATACAAGTTTTGGAACCCTAGAAGCTTAAGGGAAAAGACAAGGCTACTCTTGCTGCTAGTGGATTACTGGGATCTAGACTCAGAGACCTTTAAGTTAGATGGCATGGCCCTTAGCATTGAAGTTGAGGACATTTACTTTATCACAGGATTGTCTCGTAGAGGGGAGGTGGTAAACCTATGGTCTTGAGGGCTAGGAGGTAGGCTCACTATAGATGAGTACATTGTTGTGTATTGTTTCCTAGATATAGAGAAGGTGGGAGTCAAATCCCAACCAACGCGATCCAAAATCTCGGGTTGAAAGCCATACTATTGGAATTGGGTAGGATAGAGGGATCGATGTCTCTCCACCAGGATTTAAGGCCTCTGATGTTCTATGCAATAGAGTTCTTGCATCCTACTATATATGATTGGAGTACCTGAATTCTAAGCAACATGAAACAATAACTCATTTACTGCAAGATGGAGCGGGTAAGGAACTTCGAATATGGAAGCATCTTGAGCACTTTTGTTTTTGAGCATGTACTAGGGATAATCCCTAGAGAGGTTGTTTCCCCACATGGAGTTCAAGATCTGTCTCATCTACGCTGGGAAAATATCATGTGAAGACTAGGAGGGGGGAGGGTAGCTAACCCCTACCCAACGGACTTCTTCCTCTGGTGGCGTAGACAAATCATCGCCATAGATGACTATCCCTATGCAGGGATGAACTTCCATGAAGACGTGGACATGCCCATACCACAAGGATCTACATATGGAGAGATAGGTAATGAATCTTGACTCAACTTTTTTTTTGAATCATTAAATTTTTTGGTGTTTTTTGATATATAGAATCAAAAGACATGTTTTTGGTGTGGTGAAATATAGTGTTACTCTATCATGTACATGAAAATGTGGGACCACGATGGTTGGAAGGTCTCCCTCATCATCGACGGAGGGGAAGAAGAGATGAGATCATGGGAGTGGATGCAGCCTCATACGCTCCAAAGAATTCACATGAACTGTGTTCGTTTGACACATAGGGTTCCCATGGCACAAGTCGAGGATTTTCCTAATGCCATGTAGTGCCAGGTGGTTGGAGTATGATGGGCATGGGTTCATTTATTTCGTTGGCTAGATAGAGCCATAATGTGCTACCATGATTAGCACCCTCCTCCCCCACAATCTTAGAGGCTTGGGGGGTATTTTTTGTATGATCGTGTAGTATATTTTGGTGGCTCAGAAGCCCCATTTTTGTATATGACACTTATGTATTATGACACCACATTTTGGACATATATTTNTGGGGTGTATTTTTTGTATGATCGTGTAGTATATTTTGGTGGCTCAGAAGCCCCATTTTTGTATATGACACTTATGTATTATGACACCACATTTTGGACATATATTTTAATGAAAAATACCTATGATGATCAATTATTATCTTATTTGCATGTGTAAATGTTTGTGAATTCTTATGGTCTATGAAACAAATTCCAATCTAGTACATAGTTAGCATATGAATTAGCAACTTGATTAAAATTTCTTGTAATATGGATGTATGTTAAGTTCTCAAATTGTTATTCAAGAAACCTGAGACACAATAATCTTTGTAACAAAGTTGTATCCCTAACATGATACAAGCCATTAAGCTGTGAAACCACCAACTGCGAATCAAGGCGTACCCCAAGAGAGTGAATACCATGTGAAATGGCATCCCACAATAACTCGATAATAGCACTATACTCTACAACATTATTCGATGAAGGACATATAAAACCCGTCTTGAAGACAACACTTGACCCATAGGAGTATAAATCACCCAAGTAGCCGAAGCCAAGTTTTGAGTGTGGCGACTAGCACCATCAGTGAATCCTACATAAATTGAAGATTTTGTCGACATGTGCCACAACAAAAGGGAAGATACTCAACAAACTCGATCAACACAAGTAGACCAAACTATGTTATGTAAATGTACAATAATATACAACAAGTCACCCTCGGCTAAAAATCATGCATAGTACTTCTTAAGATAGAGCCCATTTCTAGGATCCACAAAGGATGTCCCTTCATAATACACTAACTTGTAGGCACATTTTTCTAATATACGCTCGAAAACGTAAGGCCCATGCCACATGGGATTGAAATTTCCTACCCCAAGGGTTCCTTATCTTGTTCCCACAAGAGAACCAAGTAACATTCACTAAACCTCCTAGGACGGATAGACTTACCATACTGAAACTTAACGCGACGCTTGTTAATATCAAGAGCCACTAAAGCATCTCGACGTTGCTCATCAAGCTACTCCAAGTGGACCAAACAATCTTCCAAGGTGAACGTGTCTAGTAAAATCACCACAGCTAGCTTCAACGAAGGGATTTCACACTCAACTGGTAAAACCAACTCCACCCCATGCAAAATATGATAAGGAGAAAAACCGGTGGTAGTCTTGACTGAGGTTTGATAAGCCCCTTAGCCCACAAAGTAGGATATAACATGATATGCCAATCGGTCTTGCTTTGTGCGATGGTTCATTGGATAATGGACTTAAATGACGTGTTCACTGCTTCAACTTGTCGATTCACTTGAGGATAGTAAGAAGAGGAATTCTCTTGCCTATACCCTAACTTTGAAGACAACTCTTCCATCATCTTGTTCTGGAAGTGCTTTCCATGGTTAGTGAAAAGATCCCTCAGAGTACTGAACTAGTTGATAATATGATAGAATACGAAATGTGCAGCTGTCTCACCGTCGGATTTAACTATGAGCATAGCCTCTGGCCATTTCATGAAATAGTAAAAAACCACAATAATATGATGGTGCCCCCCAGTCAAAGTTGGGTTGCAATCCATAAAATCAACCCCCCACTTGGTGAAGGGACCGACAATGATGATCGGATGCAAAGGGGTAGGGTGAGAGCACATATTTCATGCAAACACCTGGCAAGGGTGGCACCTCTTGACCGCATTAACAAAATATTTAAATATGGATGGCCAAAAATACCCTGCTCTCAAGATTTTTTGAGCTGTAGAAAGCCTAGATAAATGAACACCACACGCCCCTCCATGGAAATCATTCAAAAAAACCTCAGCTTCTTCATGAGTTAAGAAACGACGTAAAATGGAATCACCCCCATGGAGGTACAAAGTGTTATCCACAATGAGGTAATTCTTTGATATCTGACACAGTCGTCGATGCTCATCTCGTGAGAGGTGAGAAGGAACCTTCAAAGTTTGTAAGTAGACAATGATGTCCCCATACCATGGGTCAGCAGTTGAGATGAGAAATATGTGCTCATCAATGAATGAGTCCTCATGAAACTGTTCTTCATCCAAACTTGGAAAATTAAAGATAAGCTTAGCAAAAATCAATGAATTCTTCGACTTTGCTCAAACAAACTCGAGGTCAAACTCTTGCAATATCACAATCCACTTATTGTATTCCCCCCCTATCATCCTTCTAGTGAAGACAAACTCAAATGGATTAATGTGAGATACAATGAAAGTTTAGCGAAGAAGGATGTAATGTCTCAAACGTTGAACCGCATGGACGGTAGCTAAGGCCAATTTCTCAACCTGGGTATAATGAAGCTCTATGCCAATAAGGTTTCGGCTAAGATAGTAAATGACATGCTCCTGAAGCTCCTCATCCTTATGGACCAATACCATACCAATCGTCTCTTGAGACAAAACCACATATATCAATAAATCACGGCTATAGTCGAGTGGACTAAGCACATGGGCTGATGCCAGGGCCTTCTTCAAAGCATCAAAAGACTTTTGGGCTTGCTCATCCCAGACAAATGGAGTGTCTTTCTTCAACAAACGCATGAAGCCTCTAGTCAAATTGGAAAAATTAACCACGAATCTTCGCAAGAAGTTCGCCATACCTTGCAGACACTAAAGATGTCTAATGTTACATGGGGAACACAATTGAAGTATTTCCTCAACCTTCAAAGGAACGACCCTTATACCCTCCTTGGAGACAATGAACCCTAGTAAGTGACAAACCTTCACGCAAAAGATGAAATTATGAGGATTTAACCAGATTTCATAACGACAACATCTTTCGAAAACCAAACACAAATGATAAGGATGGCACACCCTCATATGAGAGTAAGCAGCTAAGTCATCCAAATACACTTCAACAATAGTTTTAAGGTTGAGAAAGGAAAAGGTCATAGCTCATTGAAATGTTGCTCCAGTGTTTTTAAGGCCGAAGGGCATCTTTCGGTACACAAAAGTACCCCAAGGAAAAATGAAAGAAGTCTTGTGTTGGTCCTCAGGTTTAATCTAAATATGATTATATCCAAAACAACCATCCATAAAGGAAAAAACTTCTCTCCTTGTACACTCATCCAAAATTTGATCAATAAATGGTGTGGGGAAGTTATACTTAGGACATGTGCGATTCAAATCTCTAAAATCGTTGCATACACGTATCGTTATCTATTTCTTATCCACCAGAATGGGGTTTGACACCCACTCCGTCAAGGGAATAGGATAGATAAATACAACCTTCAGTAACTTTTCTATCTTAGCCTTAATAGCGGGTGCTTTCCTAGGATTCATTGCTCACAAGCATTGTTGAACAAGTTTAGCATCCGGATAGGTTTTGATTTCATGGTTGACAATGAGAGGGTCAATTCTTGACACTTATTCATATGCCGAGCGAACACATCTCGAAATTATTTAAAAATATCGATGTACTCTTTAATCTCATCGGGGGAACAATCCGCCCCAATGTACACATTTTCAATCTTTCCAGGAATGCAAAAAATATTGATAGGTATAGTCGGTGACAAGTTATCTATGTTACCTTTAGCATACTTTCTAGGAGAGCTTAATGGGACCATGGGCCTACTGAGTTTCTCACTAAATATCGCCTTAAATTCATCATGCTCAATATCATCAAGCTTAGGGATAAAATAAGATATATGATGCAACTCTCCCCAAGGTTGTTCTAACCCAGAAATATCCTCAAGAATAGCCTCGTCCGATGGAAAGATCTCATCGAGGCAGTCCTGTGAGTGAGATAATGACATTGCCAAACTAGGAAATGGGTAAGGTTCCTCCTCCTCTGTCCGTGAAGAGGAAGGACTAGACTCTACAACTGAATCAAGATTAGCTTCATAAGCCACCATAGTTATAGGAAACGACATGTTTGTTTCGGCAGGAACCGAAAATTCACTTGAAGTACTAGGAGAAGGAAGAGTCCAAGGATCCTCCATATGTGAAGTGAAAAAGGAAACTGAGTTCAATGATGTTGAATCCTTACCGATACTAGAACTTATAATAAGGACAGGCGCAACACAACTAAAATTTCCCATTAATGAAGGATACATGCCCACCCCAACATTCTCAGTTTCCGGCGGCTGAGAATGATCGATAACTAGGATAGAATCTCTCAACGATGCTTGCAAACTAGAATTATCAAGTATCTTTGATCGATCATCACCACCTCCCCATCCAAAGGAAAAAAAACAACCCAGAAAAGTGACGATGTGACAGGTTGCATATTGTATCCAGTTCCTGCCCAACAAAATATTGTAGTCAAGGGGCGCACCAACCACATCAACCTCAATTACGGTCTTCTCACCCAATTGGACCTCAAGGGAAGGAACAATACTGTGTGTCTGAAATGATCTCCCATCAAATGCAGTTAACATGTTTCCTGACTTAGAATGAGTCACAACATTGGTAGCATTCACCATGTTAATGCAACCATGGCCACTATAAGTATCCGACCGACTTGGAGTCCCACCAGGATCCACAGTCCTCGACTTCATATTCTAGTTTTGTGGTAAAGGATTTTTCAACACAACTGGGCTCTATGCAATGAAATTTGAGGCATCATCCATCCGAGGGCACAAGTGAGTGAGGTGATCATCCCCACAAAGGTTACAAGGAAATTTAACCTTACGCTTAGGTTTCTTGTCCCTCCCAACATTATTTTTGTTGTTCTTGTCATTATTATCATTTTCATGCTTATTCCCACCCTTTCAATTGTTTTTACCTTTCTTTTTATTCCGTCTAGGTTACTGGTTACCTTGCTGGTTCAACGATTGCATTGAAAGTTCCTCTGCCATTTGGGTAGGATGAGACGAAGTCGTATCTTGTCCCAATGCAGGCTGGTTAATAAACAAATTACTCATTTGGTTTGTAACCAAGCTTATGGGTTTAGTACTCATGGAGCCAACAATGCCATCAGCATGTGGCCCAAGTTTAAGCTTAGGGTCGAAATTGGACCTCGGTGCATTTGGTATGATCTCATACAAGAGTTGAGATTGAGTAGAAATCAAATCTAATTCTTGAGCTCTAAATATAGCTTTCTCCTCATTTTGTCCTCTGGATGTGGAAACATCCTTCACTATGTAAGGAAATAAAGACTTGAGGAACCATTCCAAAAGGAATTCTAGTGGTATAAAGGCCTTAAACAATCTCTTCCATCTACGCCACTCTTGAATGTGATCATATATATGTGTGTCTTTGTCCTGCCAAAATGTCGACAAGAGTTCAGTACCGGCATCATAATGCATAGGTAGCTGAAAGTGATTGAGGAAGGTCATAGCTAGGTCATTAAATGATGTATAAGTCCCCTTAGGTAACTCTATGTACCACTTCACCACAAGCCCTATAAGGGTGCATTGAAATAGTCTTAAATGAACCGAATCGTGATTCAAGGAGTTTGAAGAGCACCAAAGGTAGAACGTCATGACATGCTCACCAGGGTCTTCACCACTCCTACCCTCAAACTTTGGAATGTCGAAAGGAAGCTTGGAGGGAACAACCAGCCATGCCGAGTCATGAGAAATCGAATCATTTGTCAATATCGACAAGTTAGGTAGGTTTAGAGTTGCAAGGAAAGGGATCCTAGGTTTAGGAATTTGGTTCCAAGATCCCTGATAAGGTTGGTTCACATAGGGTTGATTATTATAAACACCACGGCCTTTTTCAGTGGGATAGTAACATCCTCCCATTTGACCCATGTAGGGTTGCATGTTATATTGTGGAGTACCTTGAGGCTAGGGTTCTATGAAACCATAGTTAGGAGACTAATAAGTGGGTTGATACCTAGACCCATAAGGTGTATAAGGTTTTCCATAAGATGTTCAATAGGATGGTCCATAAGACTATCCATAAGACTATCCATAAGGTGGCCTATAATACTATCCATAAGACTGTCCATAAGCCGATCCATACCTGACTAACAAATAAGGAGGAACATAGCCTTGTGACATTATGATGTGACTAGACATGGGAGGAACATGGCTAACAGTAGAACTCTGACCCAAAGGACCATGTGAATTAGGAAGAGGACGTGTTGTCAAAAAATCATTTGAAGGAACTAGTGTTGAAGATGATGGAATATGGAAAGGGATGTAAATTGTGCCCTCAATATTCACATGTCTAGGATCAGTCCCCTGAACGAGAA
Source organism: Pseudotsuga menziesii (assembly GCA_001517045.1). Lineage (NCBI taxonomy): Eukaryota > Viridiplantae > Streptophyta > Pinopsida > Pinales > Pinaceae > Pseudotsuga > Pseudotsuga menziesii. Next base: position 62,472 of record LPNX010470775.1, read on the forward strand.
TGACAGTTCTAGGCCTAGGATGCATGAGTGGATAAGCTTCCACCGCAACAATGGAAGGTGTAATGTGACTATTGCTACCAAACCTCTCTGCATGGAAAGGAATGGAGGTGTCCCCAGGAGTAACACCAGGGTCAATACCCGATCTGACATTGGGTGCCGAACCGATCTCTGGAAGGTATGGCATGCTGTACCTTATTGTGTTAGTGCTAGTGGGTGCATGGTGAGTCTCATGGTTTGGACTATGTGACCAATACCATTGGTTTGCGTTCATGTAGCCCAAAAATTGTGAAGGATCATCAGGTGATGTCCCAACCATAGAATTGTCGGAACCCATAGGAGTCCCATATGTGCTAGAAGGTTTGGTCTCCCATACTGAAATAGGAATATCATGGATCTCTGGGATCTCAGGCTCATGTTTACCCATGGTGTGTGAATCAAAGTGAGAGTAAGTCCTCCTGGACTGTCTGGTTCTCTTTCCCAAAGCAGGAGGAGACGTAGAAGGTAGAAGTTTGGCTAAATGATGGGAAAGATAGATTACTGCACCCGGATCCACAATGACTAAACAAAATAAAAATACTTAATCTAACCATGCAACCCTAAGAAATCTAGCGTACACAAAGCACACACCTAAGAAAAAATATAGCTAAGAAACAAGCAAACCAAGGGGAGGATATGTGAGCTCTCGAATGCAGCAGGTATGCCTCTCCTAGGAGAGGCTCAAGACTCCCATACACTATAAGCAGAGGTTCGTAACCAATTATAGTGGCCCTCATCTTCAACGCATAAAGCAACTGTGCTATCCGAACCCTACCTAGCCAGGACACCTACAGAATAACCTTTGCAAGTACCCCCTGCAACACCTACCTAAGGAAACTAAGTTCACCCCAATATAACCAATGATCATGTGGACAATCGCAGGAGGGATTGACCGTATGGGTAGGGAAGCAAAGCTCGAATCCTGAAAGCACAACTGGTACCCCAAGGGTGCAACAATAAATACCTTAAAGGTCCCCAGATATGGATACAATCCTTGAAATATATTTTACGCTCACACAAGTGACCAAGGCCTATCCCAATCACAATTGCTCCCACTTCCTCATGCTTAACTCCCATGTAAGAGGAGAATCCTGAGAAACACTAATTATAGCAAGGATTTCACACTTTCACCTGGACAGACACCTAATTGTTTTTGTTTAGTAGTCTTGGAGAATTTACTCACAATGAACTATTACAAGACTCTAAATCCTAATCTTGTTTGTGAACCCTATAAAATAAAATGTGTAGTTCATTTTAATTAAGCGTTGATTTTAATTGATGTAATTACTCAAAGGGAAATGGTCGTGCAACTAATGATATGAAGACTCAATGGTGAAATAAAAGCACACACCTAAAAAACAATGCCAATTGCAATCTTTGTAGAATGCAAAATAGGGTATGCCACTATATGAGATGCAGAATTTTTCTTTCAAATGAGAATGCAATCATTCCTAAATGAACACTTGACTATAATTCAGTAAGAAAAACCTAATGCAAGTACCATGCGAATGCAAGAATGAAAGGATGCATAATGATGCAAAAAGAAAAATATATTTGTATTTTTAAAAATAAATGAGATATAAAAAGCACTAACAGACTCTACCACTCTTAGACCCTGCAAGCACTCACAAAGAGTAGCGAAGCAAGGCACCAAGAAAAAGATACCTAATGCACTAATCCCAAAATAAAAAGAAGAAATGAATGACAATAACAAAACCTAATTAGAAATAAATCAAAAGGGGTCTCTAGTCAGAAATAGAGGCTGTATATAGACACCAACAGTACCCAAGAAGACTCAACAATCATCAAAACTCACCCAGCAACACTCAATCCTCCATAAAAATATCAAATTCAAATCATACGTGACTGTATGTAGTAAACCTGCGTACATACACGGGAATTCAAGAGAAAATCGTGTGTATACATGACTATAATGCAAATACTCGCGTACAGGAAGACAAAGGAAGAAAAATAGGGAAAATAGATAAGTCAAGACCAAATTACTCTTATAGGACACTACTGGGAAAACATACCTCTAGACCCGACACAGAAACAGATAAATAAAGAGAAATTCAAACCCATTGAATACCCAATCCCCAAAGAAAAATAACTAGGAACCTCCCTAGTGGAGTCGCCAATTCTATTACGGAGAGAAACTTCCTATGGATTGGGGGTACCACAATAGACAGTATGACACCAAAAATAAATCTTTCCCAATATGTAAAAGAAACCAAACATCTAACACTAAGGGATATTGAATCATACCTTGTTCCAGGCGGTTGAAGTAGATCCCTGTTGAGTTTTTTGAATCATGCTTGCATTCCAAGTTTGTTCTCAACAAAAGCAAACAATACAAGCATGCTATATAATAATGTGTTAGACCTACTCTAGTATATACATTCAATCATGTATAAGCAATGAAATACATCCATGGATTCAATATTGATATTCAAATGAACATGTATTAGACAGGAAAAGACATTTCTATTAATAAAATAAGAGATACAAAAGTGACAACCTCTGTTGGCACTTTTGCAAACCAGAGAAGCCGAGTCCTCCACCTGGGCCTCCACCACTTCAATCCTCCATCTCTTGATAGCAAGATCATAAAGAAAAGGAAATATTGGGAAGAACACTATGTTCTCCAAGGGAAAAAGGGATGCAGACTCAAGTATAAGAAAAGCTGAGGAAACAATGGACTATAGTTTACTTGCTCTTCAATTCCCCCTCCTTCAATGTATCCAAGGGGTTCCTTATATTGCAATCCAAAGAGGTAATGGAGGTGTTAACACCCAAAAATGGTTAACTACCTCATCTACCTCACTACATGGCTCATTTGTCCATTTGCCTACCATATTTCCCTGAAAATCCCACAAAAAGCCTCCAAAAGGCCTAAAATGCCTCTGAAAGGCCACAAAACCATCCAAAAAGCCTCCAAAAGGCCTAAAATGCCTCCAAAAGGCCCAAAAACCCATTTTCCTCCAAAAATAGCCAAAATTCCTCTAAAAATAGCAAAAATCCCCAAAAGGGAAGAAAATGAATAAAAATAATGAGGAAAAAGGAGGAAAACCCTAAAACAACAAAAACCCTAAAACAAGCTGCCCTAAACCACATGGTTTCCCAAAACCATGGGCAAGCACTCCACCACTAAAAAACTATAAATAAGTGATGGAGACCCCTCATTTCACATCCACAGTCATAGCACCCTTACTCTGCCAAAACGTCTCGTGAAACCCTAGCTTACCATCAAGCTATTTTCACTACTGAGAACCCACTTTTGGCCTATTTTCCACCATCGGAGAAGGAGAAGGAGCAGCTCGGACCTTGGAGCCACCGACATCGGATCAGCGCAACGGACTCCACCAACCTCTTCATCAAAGGTAACATAAATATAAAATACCTTTATACATTTTCTTGTTGTTTTTACTTTCTGTCATTTACTTCTTCTGTTTTAGTTTAGTTTATTTTCATTTACATTAATCAAACTGCTACTAAGGAATCCAGATTCCTTAGTAGGTGCTCATTAGCACAAGCTAGGGTGAAAACCCTAGCTACAGTTTTGGCGACTCCGCTGTCTGTTTTATTCTTAGTTTTTTCTTTTCGTACTGCACTTTCAGTTTGCTGTTTTCGGCCACCGGAAACCGCGCCGTTTTCTTCCGCAGCCGCGGCCCGACCGCACATTTCAGGCCTTAAGCCACGACCAGCCCGCCGCTGTCAGCCACTTTTGCCTGCATCCCGACCGCTTTTTTTCTGACCACAGTCGCGATCCAACCGCGCCTGTTCATTACACAGGCGCGCTCTGACCGCCCCTGCCAGCCCTAAACCTGCGGCCTCGACCGCACCTGTTCGCCCCGAACCCGCGGCCTAGACCGCACCTGTTCCCCCCGAACCCGCGGCCTAGACCGCGCCTGTTCGCCCAGAACCCGCGGTTTCGACCGCCGCTGCCATCTAAACACCCGCGGCCCCGACCGCGCCTGTTCGCCCAGAACCCGCGGTTTCGACCGCCGCTGCCATCTAAACACCCGCGGCCCCGACCGTGCCTGTTCGCCCCGAACCCGCGGCCTCGACCGCGCCTGTTCGCCCAGAACCCACGGTTTCGACCGCCGCTGCCATCTAAACACCCGCGGCCCCAACCGCGCCTGTTCGACCCGAACCCGCGGCCTCGACCGCGCCTGTTCGCCCAGAACCCGCGGTTTTGACCACCGCTGCCATTTAGAAACCCGCGGTCTGCGCCCAGTTTGTGCCTTTGTTGCCGCGCAGACACCTAGTTGATTTGCATCCGTTTTTCTGCACTTGCACAGCCACCTGTTCCATTTGCAGCCCTGCAGCCACTCCTGCTTCTTGTTTTACAGCATTGTTTTAAAATTTTTCAGCATTATTTATTTCAGCAA
>LPNX010470775.1:76309-140548 GCA_001517045.1 Pseudotsuga menziesii
AGCAGCTCAGAGCTCGGAGCCACCGACATCGGATCAGCGCAATGGACTCCACCAACCTCTTCATCAGAGGTAACATAAATACAAAATACCTTTATACATTTTCTTGTTGTTTTTACTTTCTGTCATTTACTTCTTCTGTTTTAGTTTAGTTTATTTTCATTTACATTAATCGAACTGCTACTAAGGAATCCAGATTCCTTAGTAGGTGCTCATTAGCACAAGCTAGGGTGAAAACCCTAGCTACAGGAGGGTCGAATCCGAGAATTCTCAAGGCATTTGGAAGGCCAAGAGTCAATTTATTTAGACTCAAATGAGGAAAACTCCAAAAATATTTTGACTTATGCACGCATCTAGATGTATGCGGGTTTGAGGTCAAAAGTCAAGTGTACATGTGAGTATAGCTTTAAAAGTTGCATACATCAATAGACATGTGTTTTTTTAGGATGAAATTGAAACATCAAAGTACAATACAAGTCCATGGGGTCTAAGGATTCTACAGAGAGACATGGAGGGCCATAAATGTGTGATTTACTTGGTGTGGTAAAATCAACTATAACACCCACGGTTATCCCAAGCTTCCTACACTTCTCTCGGCCGATTTGGTAAGTGATTTGTCTCTGCCTTATACTGGTGCATACCTGCCTGTGTATTGTTTTTCTGATGTGCTAAGGGGCCTCATTCTATCTTCATTTACTGAGATTACAATTTCTTTGGTGGTGAGCTTGGGTGCCTCCTCTCCTCTCTGCATCTGGAAGAATCAGAGAGCGGGCCCTCTTTTTTGTTTGTCGACTCCTTCCAAAGCTTGGTAATATTAGTTGAGCAAGCTCTCTTGTATCTCAAGAAGCTATGTAGAAACAATCCTTGGTTCAAGTTTGGGCATAATTCTCGCAGGAAAATAATCCCTCCTGTGTTTGATATGAAGCACAGAGGTATGGACCAGTCCAGAGGACTGTCAAAGAAGGTTTTGATGATTTAAAGGTCAACATATAGCATCTGGAATATTTCATTGTTGTTGGAATTACTGAATACAGGGAGACTACAAAGGAGGTTTAACACCTAGTGGAATATGTGCACTATGTCTCCTACCAGACCAGGTGCCACGATGCAAGAAATGATGACCACGATATGTAGATGAAAGAGATGATGGGAAAGATTGATAATATGTAGGAATATCTTCAGAATTTAGTGCAGCTGAACCAGGGAAGTCATGCTTAAGAAAATCCAGGACCAACCACTCAGAGAATGGAAGAAGACTCTTTCACCCAGCCTATGGGTTTCCAGACAAACTTTAATGATTTATAAATAGTTCATGTTTTTTTGTATAATCTTAAATCAGCAGTTTATTCGAGTATATACTATTACTGTGAATATTTAGAATATGAACTACTATAGCAACTCTAGAAGGCCCTCTCTTTGGCCATTTTTTGTCCCAGTATCTACTTTCCTTCTAGAATCTTCTTACTGCTATAATTTTGTACTGAATGGCTATGCACAACCCCTTTAATATATAATTTTCCCAGTTTTTGTTAAAAAAAATCACTTAGACTAATTTTCATATATTTACATATCTTCTATTTGCTACGTTACAAGTCATCTCTCCTTGGAATGCTTCACCATCGAAGCACTGTTATTTTGATGACTATAATTCTTGAATTTGTTGGATTCTGCATAAGGATCTTTTGATATTTTTCACCTTTGATAATGGTATTATGAGTCTTACAAATTTGATGAGTTTGGCATCGATATGGTACTATGATGAGTTGACCATTTTGAATTTTTTATTTGATATTTTCATGATGAACTTATGTCATCATGTTACTATGATATGCTTGTATGCATTGGTATGTAAGTATTCTATGGCTAACATATTATTACGTCAATGATGATTGATGCATATTCAAACATCCTTGAATTTGTAGATGATGACATGTCATTGAATTGTTTCTTGAATTCAACTTCTATATGCTCTTTAGATAATACAATTTCATTAGCAATAACACTTTGACCTTTAGTTTCACTTGACTATGTTATGGTCTCGTTATATTTAGTAGTAACTTCTAAAAACATAATTCAATCAAATTGGTTAAGATATCTTTATTTGTAGTTTTGACCTCTTCTTTCAAGATTGGGGCACCCTTATATTTATTTTATTTTATTAAATCCTCTTTGATTAAGATTAAATTTAAATGATCTATTTCTTTGTCCTTATCTAATAAGATATTCTCCAATTATTTCTTGGAATCCTTTTGTTATTTTGATTCCTATCACATTGAATTGCAACAGCTTGCAGATCATCTATGTTTTCATGTATTAAATATTTTTTTGGATTTTTATCTTCTACATCATCGTGATTAAGATAATTTTCATTCCGTTTGTTTTCATCATTATATTCTTATACATCTTCATCTTCTTCACAATATTCATCAACATCATCTTCATACTCATCTATATTTTTTTCTTCATCATTAAAATGTTTGATATCTTCCTCTTCTTCACAACCGTCATTGACATCATGTTCATATTCATCAATAAGTGATGCATCTATATTTTCATTTTCATTAATGTCTTTCCCATCAAGCTCTTCTCTAGATTAACCTTGATCTTCCACATTCTGGACTTCTTTGTTGTCCTCTGTATCGTTCTTTTCTTCATCGTCGCTATCATCTTGCTTATAATGGCCTTGGCTTTGGTTTGGGCTCCTGGTATGGTTTTTGGTTTGTCTTCGCTCTATATTTTCACCAGGAATTTTTATAGATTTTACAACTGTGTGGACATTTATGCAGCTGATTTATGTTCCTTTTATGGATTTTCTTACATGAGTGAGATAATCTTCATTAATTTTGGGTGCATATGCATATTTATGACCTGGCATGCCATTTTGAGAATTGCATTTGAAACATCGACTCTTATCCTTCCTTGTATATGGTGGCATGATCCTTTGGTGAGGGGGAATATAAGGAGGCGGTCAATATGATTTTTGTTTTTCCTTTTTCTTGAGTGTATTAGGAATTTTGAATTTCCCCATCCCATAATCAGAGTTCATTGTTTGATCAAAGGATTTTTTCTTCAAAATTGGATCATTTCCATCCATTAAATTCAAAAGGTCTTCCATGGTTTTCTCCTCATCATTTTCTTTCTTTGCTTTCTTTCTGTTTACATGCTTTGCCATGTATTCAATTTTTTATCCTCGTGGTCACTTGATTTTATTGTGATTTCTTTAACATCTTCCTTGACATCATTTTCAACAATAATTTCTTCCTATTTTGGTTCTTGGCCAATTTCTTGATTGTCTTCCTTTTCGCTTTCTCTTTCACCGTCCTAAATGATATCATTGTTATTATCTATATTTTATGAGAAATGGAATACTAATGATGATTAAGGGTTAGTTGAATTGTTATTGGTGATAATGAGCAACTCTAATTTAGCTACACTTCGACAAAACAATACATCTCCTTCTCATTTAATACGAAAGCTTATGATTTTCTCTCCAAATTTGTCTAACCCCAAAATGCCCAACCCATTCCATATTTATAGGCCCGTTGATGAATTTTTTCCGCGGCCACTACCCGATCCCATGTCTATAAGTGGAAAAAAATCCAAACCATCTAACCAACATTTTTGTTGGACTTCGTCAAAACAACTTGCTTTCCTTTATTTTTAGTTGAAACTTCAGAGATGGCAATTTTTCCAAGATACTCTATTGCATCTCTGTTCACACTCTAGCTACTCTTCCAAAAGATGGTACCAAAGTTATCCAAAAAGTTCCTAGGGACAACAGGCCCCCAACACACACATGTGGCTCGGGACTATGGCTTGTCCCAAGCCACTTTATGCTGAAGATACTAGTATGTTGAGCCTCGATTGAAAGTATTGATGGAATTTGTTTACCTCTTCAACCCATATTTTCACATCTTCCTTTAATTTACTGAATTCATCAATGAACTCGGAAGTGATGTGCTCTAAACTATGCACAAGGGAAATTGCTAGAGCCTGCTTAATCTCCAAATGGTCTATTCCAATAGCCTCAAATACCCACTCAGCCTATGTTTGCAACTCTTTGATGAGCTCTGTCCTTCTCTACTGTTGCACCCATAACTGGTTAATCCACTGTTGGAATGCTTTATTTTTGGAATCCTTTGTCATCCTCGCTACTGGTGGTAGATTCTTAAGAAGAATTCATGGATTATCCATACTTTATTGAGATGCACCAAGTTCAATGGTAATTTCCTACATATTTGTATCCTCTAATAAGGCTCCCAAAGACTAAGAAACCTCCTCATAGACCTTTGAACAATATGTCTTAGCTTGCTTAATTTCTTGTATGAGCTCCTGTGCTTCCTTTTGTCACTATTCAACCACTTCAGGATGTTTGTTTGCAACTAATGTAGCTTTCATATCTTAAATTTTCTAATGAAATTCGGTGATGAATTCTCCTAGTTACAATATCTTTGCTTCAGGGGTCATTTCCTTAAAAATAAATGCTTCCAAGACACCATGACATGTATCTTCAATGGAGTTTTACAACCTCTACTATCCTGATGCAGTTGTTCCTTTTACTATCAAAGATTGACTTACTCTGTTTCTAGAGCAGTAGCCTGACTTCTAAATTGTTTCATCTTATCGCACATAGACTCCTCCTGATCCTTGATTTATTTCAAAACCTTTTGTTGAATGTTATGAAGCATGAAAATCGGTAGAATAGAAATTTCCATGTAAATAACCCATATTGTGTATTGAAACATTCATTTATTCATTGCTAAAGTCCATGGATTTGGGAAACATCTAAACTCTAAGACCCTTCATCAAAGTTGTAATTTTTGGTGGCTAGTCCTATCAATGCCCAGCCTTTGATTGCCTCATATCCTGATACGGAGAAAGATCATGCGAATAAACTGTGACACAAGCTTCTTTAACAACTCTAAAATGTACTTGAATAATTTCAATTACACTCTTGAAACTATTGATATTCCTTTCATCAACCAAATTTCTTGTTTCATTTGTGACATCATCCATCCTATCGAACAACATGTTGAATTCGTCATCAATTAGTCTTGTCGCAGTGGTGTCTTTAGCAGTTTTCTACTTTTTCTTTCCCTTTCTTTCCATCTCCGCAACTTTATGTTTACCCCCCAAAACTAGGTCTGTAGGGGTGGAATCTGGATTCTTGGTCATTATCGTGATGGAAGATTGGCATATTCTCTCCTCCCTTGTCATGATGTTTGATACAGATCTTGGGGGCTGAGACCCAGGAGGCTTGAATGCTAAAAGATGAAGATATTAAAACTACAAAATTGTTAACAATTGATCCATATATTAACAAAGAGAAACATAGATCAAATAGACCACATGGAGGGGTGAGGATCAAAGAGGGCTCTTTGTGCCTCACCTCTCAAACTATGCTAAGAAAGACACTCAAAACCAATAACCCCAAGCTTCAGCAAACATTTTCTCTTTCTCTGGGCCACCATAGATAAAATATGTTATATGGATGGCGATGTCTCTTAGATATCTCAAATGGATCTTCAACAGAATTCATTTTCATATGCATCAGAAGATATGAACGGATTTGGAGCAAGACATCAATTGCACCAAAGATCATGAATTTTTCAATTTTCATACTTTTATTGAATCCTATTGTAATCATGATTATGGTTATATGTCAACCACACAAAACCCACATTTATGGTTATGGGTCAACTACACAAAACCCATGGTTATGTATTCTAATAACGATTATGGGTTAGCCACACAAAACCCACAGTTATGAGTCAACCACACAAAACCCATGGTTATGGGTCAACCAAAAAAATACGCGGTCACTATTATGGGTCAACCACAAAAAACCGATGGTTATGGGTTAACCTCACAAAACCATTCTTTTCATTGTAATCATTGTAACGATGGGTCTCTTTTTTTAGCATGAAATGATGAGGACCATCGTTTTCTAAAGGGGGAGGAATGATCCAAATTTTAGGGGGTATATGGTCTAAATTCGGATGTATAATTCATAAAATCATTAAATGGAGAGGAAAGTCTCTTCCATTCATCATAATAGCATTAAATGGAGATGCCACTCTCTTCCATCCATGGTGTTTTATAGCACGTGTATTTTTTGCATGGTATGGATGCAAGGCACATTGTCCATGCTATTTGGTATCCCATGGTTTTGTTCCATGGTATGGATTCAAGGCATGTTGTAATGACATTATATAAAGGATTTATGCCTTCTAAATAAAACAAGCTATTATTTTTGGATCCTGTCTCTCTCTCTCTCTCTTCATCTATTGATTTCTTGTTTGTTTATTTGTGCTAAGTGTCTTTCATAGTATAGTTTGAGAGGTGAGGCTCAAAGATCCCTCTTTGATACTCACCCCTCCATGTGGTCTATTTACTCTATGTTTCTCTATGTTACTATATGGATCAATTGTAAACAATTTTGTATTTTTAATCTCCTCCTCTTTTGGCATTCAAGTCTCTTGGGTCTTATCCCCCAAGATCTAGATCAATGTCCACTTTGGTGGGTCCTAGAGGTACCTTCCTGATGGTTTCCTACTTTGGTAGAGAGATGATCATTTGTAACAGCTTCTTTCCACTCCATCATCCATTCCTAAAAAATAGCATCAATTTCTTCCTCATTCAACTTAAATGGCATCATTAGCCATTACTTCTGTGGGTACCACCTTTCCTAAATATAGATACGTTGGGGCCCCAGTATAAATATCATGATATTGTGTAACCTTGATATAGTAGAATCTTCCAACCACAGGATCCAAACGACATTGGTGCATAGTGCTTTGACATGCATGCAAAATTCCACATTATTATTTTACTGCCTCCATTTGTTATCAATGAACCACATATTGGATTATCTAGATACTTTAAATGGAACATAGATTTCCATGCTTTAATAATTTGGTGGTCCTGCCCATGCAACAAAAGAAATCAAAATTAGTATCCATGAATACGTAAATCGGTTACCTTTTTCCTGGGCATCGACAACATCAATCAATAGTTCATTTGGTAGAAATATCGCTCAATTCATTGAACTGTTGCAGTGAACTACTTGAATGCAACTATAACTCCTACAGTGACTTTATTCAATATCATTTTCTTGGAAACTTTCATGGCTAGTTCTTTTACCGTAAACCTACCAGCTTGATTATTAATTGAAGCTATGTTTAACCCCCTCTTGTCCCTTGTTAGATTATATTTTTATTTCATCCTCATGGCCATGTATTTATATTGTTCCTTGCCCATGAATAACTATGCAGGTTCCACCCATGGTCCGTCTGACCCATTCTTGGGAATCCCCGTGATTCGGGAAATCAAGTCAACATTGACATATACTTTTTTGTCCATCCATAAACACCCACCATAAAAATAGACCAACAATTGTTCAATGGAGACATTAACCTTTGTAGTTCTCCTGAAATGTGGTAAGTGCATCAATGAAATGAGTCCTAAATTTTGCAATCCCCTGTCCCACTCCATAGGCATCAACTCGATTGGCCCATCCTCCATCGAACAAACAGTCTCCATGTAATTATGCAGTTTGAAATCAAGATACTTCTGTAGATCATGATCATAAAATGATAGCTTCTGTAGATGGGAAGAATATTACCTAACACATGAAAACTTTTCAGGATAATAGGTGCCACTAGTGGATACTTAGAATTCTTTTTAACTTGAATAGGGGATGCATCTGTTAGATTTTTAACATTAAGCTAGCATTATATTAGGATCTTTAACTGAGAGAATAAAAAGCACAACAATCAAACACAAGAGACAATGAACACAGTGTTTTTCCTCGGGGAAACCATAAATGGAGAAAACCCCGCAACTTCCTCAGAGATAGAATCAACACCAAATAGAAAAGCCAAAACAATAAGATGATCTCCCGACAGCAGTAACCTATTTCTTCCTAGCCCCAGTGTCTTCTTCTTCCTTAGCTATGCACTACAACTGAGTGTGAGTGAGTGTGTGATAAATAGAGAGGCTAGCTCTCTATTTATAGTAATTCCCAACTTGACTAAACCCAACTAGGGCCGACTTCACTAGGTGAGTCTAATAACCCTAGTGCCTCGAAACTACGGGGATTTTAACCCTTAATCAATAGGAGGGTTACCCACAATGACTTGACATGACTTGTTTATATTATAGATCCTCCCGATTGGAACATGAGGGCATGACATGACTCAATTACATTACAGACACATCCCGGAATAAACATCGGGGTACAAGACATAAGATATATAAGTGAATACATTCCGAAGTTACAAATACAGTAACACTCCCTTCTAACTAGGAAGGTATTCTTTTGACACAATTTTTAGCACTGGTCTTCTTCACTGTATCAACTCGATCATCTTGTCATCTTCATCTTCAAGTCTTCTTTGTCTTCAAGTATTTGTTATACAGCTGAATGGCACCTCTTCGTCCGAGTGCTGATATCCCTCATGTTGGCACACAAAAGGACACTTATGGATAGAGGTCTGCCCATTTCCACTATACATTGGCTTATCAGGAAATACATTGCCTATTTGCCCAGCTAATTACTTTGCCATTTTGAGATTTTGAGTAGCATTCGCGACTATCTCTATTGACATGTCGCGTATCATGCGCGAGTCTCATGTTTAGCAGGTCGCGCATACTTGTATGCGCGGGTTGCCTTTATACAGAGTTGCGTATCATACGCGGGTTGCCTTACTACAGACCCGCGTATTCCTTCATCAAAATTAATATTTAAAAACATGAGTTAATGGGAGATTTGTTTACTCATTTATCTTAATCCCATTAACTGCTATAACCTCCCTAACCTTCGAGAACTGCCTCATTTCCTTCAGATAAATAGAGGCCTTGGGGAGGGGGTTAGGAAGTAATACTGGGAGAGCAAAGTTATGCTGGTGGATTTTCTACAGAATCTTTGGAGCAGAGAAGCTCAGAGTCCTTTGGTGACAGAGGAGTCCCTTGTTCAGACATTGGGTTGTAACCTAAACTCCCTCAATTATTGTTAATAAAGATGAGAACTTCTTCCATATTGTGTTTCATGTGTTGTGGATTGGTAAATGCTTACATTTCATTATAATATATGATTTGCCTAAACTGCATCTTTATATATGAATCATACTGTATTTGGAAGGATCTTTGTTAACAGGTGAAGGAGGAACTATCCTGGAGACTTTGAAAGAAGAATAAAGGAGGAAGAAGATAGCTTGGATCAACCTTCGTTTAATGCAAGTAAGTCCTGCTACTTTCCTATTTCCTGCTTTGTACTTTCATAAGTCAAATTGTCTGCAAGTGTTAGAGTATGTTGGTAAACCCTAGACCTAGGTTTTTAGGTGAATTATCCATTACAACAGAACTGGCGACTCCGCTGGGGAAGTCAAGTCTGATTTAGGTCTTGTTCTGTGGTCCTGACCAGTGATTGCTCGAAGTCTGGTTTGTGATCTTTTGTCCTGCCTCTTTACATACTTACAGCATTTGAAAGTCTTGGTTTTTCTCTATTTTCTGAGAAATTTTAATACCCATGCGCGGGTTGTCTTTCTAGACAGTCGCGTGTGTCGAGTTGAATTCGTGGGTTGTCATATAGAACAGTCGCATGTCATTCGCAACCTGCTCTACTACACAGTCGCGTATACTCCTGAGAACTTGATTTTTTGTGTTGAAGTTTGCTTGTTCTTTGACCTTCTATAAGTCTTGTTTTCAGTTCAGACTTTCTTTAAGAGTGTTGCTGAGTTGTTTGAGTGTATCAGGTGATCACTTGTTATTGCTTTTCGAAGCCCTTGGGTTCTTTTTACTTGTCTTTATTTACTATCTACATCTTGAAACTTTCTGGCCTGTTTGGGTTGTTGGTGTGAGTGCCTGAGTCTAGATCAGTGATCAGGGTCTTAGATTCTGTCTGTCTAGTTTGATTCCTGTCAGTTATTGGTTTGCACTTGCTGGTTTAAAAGTCTGCAGTGATTTCTTGATCATTGTCTACACCCAAGTTGAGGTCTTAGCCTGCTTTTCTTGCTGGTTTTTGGGTCCTGTGTGCCTGTTAGTTTCAGTTTGTGTCTTTTTTACAGTTCATAAGAATCAAGTTTACTCAAGCATTGCATTTACATATGCACAGTAGTTTTTTGAGCATTTTTTAAAGTGAAAAAACAAAACATTGTCATCTTTTGCATTGTAATTTTTGCATAAAGTAGTGTTTGATTTTCAGTTTAAAGAATTTTTATCTCAGAAAAATGCAAAAACATATAGGCTTAATTTCTCTTATTAGTGCTGTTAGTTCATCAATATATTTAAAAAAAAAAAATGAAAAGAAGTTTTTTTTATAGTGTTAGATTGCTTTAGATGCACCTTTATTTTATTTACTTTCTGCTAAGTCAAAACACCATACAGTCCATCACTACCGCTGCCTTTGAGTAAAGAACAGCCCTTAAAATTAACGCATAAATTTAAAATTTATTAGAAATTTTTATTTTTAGGGCCTTCCACCTACTAGCTTAGGCTAGGTTTGTGGGCTAGGGAGTGTAAAATTCCCACAAACTATAAACTCAAACATAGTCGGCCATTCATTAGGTAAATCCTTGGTTCTACCACTATATCTGGGAAGCTCCTCTCAAAAGGGAGTTAAGCACTAGGCCACGTGGAGGCTTGGACAGAGGGGATACCCCCCCGAATCCTTGTCAAAGTGTAACCCAGGACTTTTACGCATCTGGGGATTCTATCTAGGTAGAATTTCAGGCTCAGCTACCCTGCCCATGCGTACGAGTCTGGCTGATGACTGTCCCCCCAGACAGTAGGTATTGTCAAGGTAACCTTAGTCTCTTGTCTTTTAGGGCTCATACACAGGTAAACCGGAAGGTTATTTCTGGTTGACCTTGAACGGACTTGGAAGGTAACCCTTGTGGAAAGTGCAGGAGGGCGGTTGGGTGATTCCTCTGCTTGTGCCTAAGAACCCCTCAAGGACGCCAAGTAACTGTTCATCGGCCTTCTTCTGGAAGGTATATCTTTATAGCCTATTTTGCTTGCTTGAGACTTAGGATCTTTTTAGTGTATGCTCTGTGGATTTGCTTGTGATTAGTCTGACCTTAGGGTGTGGTTTGTTTGAGTCTTAATTCTGGAGGACCAACTTAGAAGGTCAAGAAGGTTGAGAAACCTTCCTCCTCTCACACCACTGGAACCTCCACCTTTACCCCAAAGGCAGAGACTAAGCACAGGTGGTTCTTTTGAACCAGTAGGAGTAACTGAGGTTCTTGGTGAACCGGAATTAATAGTTAACCGCTTTGACTTAGACACAGTTGAGATAGAAGAGCTGCAAGCTGACGAGCTTGCAAGACATTTTAATCCTCCCTTGACTGATTTGAACGATCCAGTGATCGTGCAGGTTAGACCCTTTAGTTCACCAGTACTAGGTGTACCTGTAGGTAGAAACATGTCTTCTGAAAGAGAAAGTTCATTTGCTTTCACCTCAACCCTTCCGGTTGAAGGGGTGCTACCTCCCCCGGTTAGTACCCCTAGATCTAACTTACCTTCCACACCCTTAACTCCAGCAAGCTGGGTGGTCCAACCACCAGTTTACGCGAACATTGGAAGTATGTCTGGTGATATGGCTACTGGGATTCCCAGTATACCTACAATACCTTCTTCTTTCCCTTACACTACCTACAGTGGTCCGGTGGGATCCTCGGCCTTTGTCCAAGGATTCCCTTGGAATGGGGGGCACATACCCCCATCCAATCCATACGTAGGTCCACCTCCTTCATATGTAGGAGTGCAGTTTGGAGCCAACACCTCTTATGGGCAAGGCTTCCAAACACCTATTTCGACCCCATACATGAGCTCTCCCTTCTCTTTGTTTAGTGGAGGGATACCAGCTCCAGTCTTTCAAACCCCAGCTTCTATGGGGATGGGTCGACCTACTTATACTGCGCCTGCCACTTCAAATCCGGTGGCCTATGGATGGAACCCTTTCCAAAGCAACCTTTCCACTTCACAACTGATGTCAGGGGGAAACCCTACTTTTACTTATGGGAATGTGGGGGCAAGTCCCTCTAATACCCAAGCTAGCACATCTAGTTCATCGGTCAGGCCAAAACTTCCCTTTCTGGCAACTTTGAACTTGCCAGACTTATCCAAATTGATGAACGATCCTGTGAGGCATGACCCCACGTGGCCACCTGTTCCCACCAAGCTACCTTCGGACATCCCTAAGTTCGAAGGGAAAGCTGGTGAAGATCCTGGGGCACATGCCACCACTTTTCACTTATGGTGTTCTTCCAACTCATTGAATGAAGATTCAGTGAGACTTAGGCTATTCCAGAGGACCCTTACTGGCACTGCAGCAAAATGGTACATTGAGTTGCCTTCTGCTGCTTTTAGTAGTTTCTGGGATTTGGCGAGTGCTTTCCTCAGCCACTTTCAGCTTCCAGTCCGATATGATTTCGGAACAGACTTGTTGTCCACCTTTAGACAAAACAAGGCTACACATATCTCGGACCATATCCAAGAATGGCGGAGGCGAAAGAGCCTTATCAAAGCCACCATCCCTCCTGAGTTCTTATTAGAATGGTTCCTTAAATCTTTATTACCCTATATATCTAAGGATGTTTCTACATTAGGAGTGACTAGTGAGGAAGAAGTCATACTCAGGGCCCAGCAGTTAGACTTGATTTACTCACAGTCTGGGATCTTATACGAGATCATCCCTGAGGCACCAAGGCCTTCTCATGAGGCCGAGAAACCCAAGCCTGGACCCCATGCCGATGGTGTGGTTGGGTCCGTCAGTTATCCCACTATAGAGTCTTTGACAAAACAAATTCAACAATTGTCTATCAAACAGTCTGTAGCGGAGGCAGCAAAGGCTGCCCCCTCTTCCCAAAATGCAAATGTATTTGCTCAGTCTTCTCAAAAGGGCAATCAACAGTCCGGTGGTAAGAAGAAGAAGGGCAAGAAAGGAGAGGGAAACCAAAACCAAAACAAGCCCAATCCCACAAACAATGCTGATGGGGGCAAGAAAGATAAAAAGAAATTCAAGTTTCCTTGTAAGTTGTGCCAGGGAGACCATTTGACCCACCTTTGTCCCCTCATGGAACAAGCTCAGAAGCTGTTGAAAACTCAACCAATGGCTGTCTTGAAGGATCCATTTCCCCAAGGATAGAATTATGCGTCAGCTTCTACTGTAGCAGGGGGCAGCCAAGCTGCTCCTGACCCTAATTATATCAACATGGTTAGATCCTCTACTTTGTTGCAAACCAGGAACAAGAACTATGAGAAGGAGAAAGAGACTCCTGAGGCGGGTAAAGCTGTAGGTGAACCTTCCAACCCGCTCACTATAGAGAAACCATTGGAAATAATGCCAAAGATACCCGAAGGTGTCTTTAAGAAGACTTTGCATAATCCCAATAGGGTTGCTTCCAACTACTCAGTAGTTGAAGATCTAGCTCAAACCCCATGTGCAATGTCTGCTTTGGAGGTGCTTCAAAGTTGTCCCGCCCAGCGGGATGCCCTTTTAGCGGCTCTAGGTAGTATGGACTCTTCGAGTCTCACGGCGAAGTTTTGTTTGTCTGATGTCAAGATTCGCCTCCCTTATCATGTAGCCCTATCCATAGATGTCATCCATGGTGGTAAGACCATTGGGCGAGTTGTTGTTGATGAGGGAGCCTCTACTTGTGTCATGTCCCTGGCCTACTGGAAATCTCTAGGATCCCCAGAGCTGGTCCCATCAACCACTTTACTTACTGCTTTTGATGGAAGGTCTTTCCGTCCACATGGTATCTTGCCAGCTTTCGAGATTAAGTTGGCAGGAAAAGCAGTCTCTGTTGAAGTTGAAGTGATTGATGCTCCCTTGGACTACAATTTGCTTTTGGGGAGGAATTGGACTTATGCAATGACTGCAGTTGCATCGGTTGTTCTTCGTGTCATGGTATTCCCACATGAGGGCAAGTTGGTTACTGTTGACCAACTTGATTTTACTCGAAAGGGCTGTTTAGAGTCTAAAGATTCCAACGTACCATTGGTTGATCAGGCCAAGCCTGCTCAGAGCTTGGGGGCTGGATTGTATACATCTTTGATGGGCACGTTTGACATCCCAGCCCCGGTTAACTATATCGGTTCCACCAGTGTGGGGAATTCCATCGCTTCGGTGGTGGATAGGACTGATCCTTGGGTTCTCCCAACCCCTCAAGAACCGGAAGTGCCCTTGTCAGTGGTGGAAGTGGCATATCAAGCTATTACCCAAGCCACTGTTGATCCTATTCCAGATCCTCTTTCAGTCTCAGATGATCTGGAAGAAGTTTATATGCCTGCATGGGCTGAGAACTCTGTACATTCCATAGATTGCTTAGAAACCGTTTTACCTTCCGATGAAGCCATTCTGGAAGCTATGTGTAGTCGTGATAAGATATGTGAGGATCTTCATCACCGGTCTTATTTCCTTCCAGAGCTAAGCAAGATCGAAAACCAAGAGTATGAAGCCATTCTGGAAGCTATGTGTAGTCGTGATAAGATATGTGAGGATCTTCATCACCGGTCTTATTTCCTTCTAGAGCTAAGCAAGATCGAAAACCAAGAGTTCCATGTGAGACTGCCTGGAGATGTTGATATACCTGTTAACCCTTTGCCTAGGGAAGGGGTGTTTGCCGAGGGGAATATGGCAAACATTTCTGCAACTATACCTATCAATATCTCTGTCAAACCAGATGTCGTGGAAAATATCTATATAGGTGCAAACTGCTCTCCGAAGGAGATTGCTATCTACACTGCCCTTTTTAAAGAATTCCACGATATCTTTGCCTGGTCAAATGAGGAGATGCCAGGCATTGATCCATCTATTGTCCAACATGAAATCTGTACCTACCCTGATACCAAACCAGTTCGGCAGAAATTACGCCCCGTGAACCCGCGTAAAGCGGCAGCTGTGAAGGCAGAGGTTGAAAAGCTCTTGAAAGCTGGTTTTATATATCCCATTGCTTTGACTGAGTGGGTGTCCAACCCAGTTCCTGTAGATAAAAAGCAAGGGACTATTCGCGTCTGTACTGACTTTTGAGACCTTAACAAAGCTTGTCCCAAGGACAACTACCCCACACCATTCATTGATCAGATCATTGATGCTTGTGCGGGGAGTGAATTCTTTTCGTTTATGGATGGTTTTTCGGGCTACAATCAAATCCAAATCAAACCGGAAGACCAGCATAAAACTGCTTTTATTTTCCCTTGGGGTACATTCGCTTATAGAAAAATGCCCTTCGGATTGAAAAATGCGGGGGAAACCTTTCAAAGAGCCATGAACTTTGCTTTTCATGATATACAAGCCATTGTCGAGCCTTACCTAGATGATCTACCTGCATATTCTCGCAAGAGGATCTAGTATCCTGATCATTTAAGGTTGATTTTTGAGAGATACAGATACTATAAAATTTGCTTGAATCCCCACAAGTGTGTTTTCTGCGTCGAGTCAGGGAGACTACTAGGATTCATTGTTTCAAGCAGGGGCATTCAGATGGATCCCCTAAAAGTTGAGGCCATTGTAAATCTGCCTCCTCCTCGCACACTCAGGAAACTTCAGAGTCTACAAGGAAAATCTAACTTCCTTCGACGTTTCATCATTAATTATGCCAAGATCACGAAAGGTTTCATCCGCCTGCTCAAACAAGACACCCCATTTGTATGGGATGAAGCTACACAACTCGCGTTCGAGGCATTGAAGAAAGCCTTGTTGTCGGCTCCTTTATTGCACCTGCCAGACTATTCTAGGGACTTTATATTATACCTGGCTGCATCGGAGTCTACCATTGGAGTAGTGCTAGTTCAGGAAGATGACAAGGTTGTTGAGCATGTTGTATATTATCTTAGCCGTGCTTTGGTTGGGCCTGAGCTTAAGTACTCTCACGTCGAGAAGTTAGCCTTAGCGGCTGTCTATGCTGTACAGAGGTTACGGCACTACATCTTACTGAGGACCACTACTGTAGTGGCAGATGTAAACCCTTTCCAGTATGTTTTATCCCGACGCATTTTTGGGGGAAAATTCAATAAGTGGATAGTCATTCTCCAAGAGTTTGACTTGGTGTTCCAATCCGCTAAATCCAAAAAGTCCTTAGTATTTGCTGAGCTTATAGCAGAGTTCCCTACGGAAGATGATGTAGTGATTCAAGGTGACTCATTCCCAGATGAGCACATCTTCCTTATAGCCACCTCTGATCCTTGGTATGAGGATATTCTTATATATCTCCAGACTTCGAAGTGTCCTGCCGCTTACTCTAGGGAAGACCGACGTAAGTTAAGACTTCATGCTAAAAACTACCTCATAATAGGAGATACTTTATATCGAAGAGGGGTAGATTCTATCTTGCATCGCTGCCTTACTCATGAGGAAGCGGAGGTTGTCCTAAATGACTCTCACAGTGGAGCATGTGGGGGTCATTTATCTGGGTTAGCAACAGCCCAGAAAATCTTGCGTGCCGGGTATTTCTGGCCCTCAATCTTTAAAGATTGTGTGGAAGCAGTAAAGCGCTGTCACCCTTGTCAGCTATATACCAGAAAAATGCGGTCGCATCCTGCTCCCTTGTTTCCCGTTGTCTCGGTAGGACCCTTCATGAAGTGGGGGATTGATTATATGACATGCAACCCAGCCTCGGCTGGGGGGCACAAATACATCATTGTCACTGTCGACTATTTCACCAAATGGGCAGAGGCAATGCCTACTTTTAAGGAGGACGGGGAAACAGCAGCTTTCTTCATTTTCAATCAGATTATTGCTAGGTTCGGTATTCCAAAGGTGATTATCACTGACCATGGCAGTCATTTCCAAAATAGCATGATGACAGAACTAACCACCATGCTCGAATTTCGACAAGAACACTCTTCTCCCTATTATCCGCAAGCAAATGGTCAGGTTGAGGAAGTGAATAAGAATTTAAAGACCATTCTTAAACGTACTATTAATACAGCCCGCTCCAATTGGCACATTATGTTATATCCTGCTCTTTGGGCTTATCGAACCAATGTCAAAACTGCTACGGGTTTTTCCCCCTTCCAACTCGTTCACGGGGTGGAAGCTATTACTCCGATTGAATGTGAAATCCCATCCTTACAGATAGCTATTCATGTGCTTCCTGATATGACTGAGCTTGAAGAACGGTTGTTACACTTAGAACACCTTGATGAACAGCGTAGAGATGCGCTGACTACGAACCAGGCTCACAAGAATAGGGTTAAAGCTCAATACGATAAATCGGTCAAGCCTAGAACTTTCTCTGAAGGGGAACTTGTCTTGCTCTGGGACCAAGATAAAGAACCTCTGGGGGTAGGTAAGTTCAAGGCCATGTGGTTAGGACCCTATGTCGTGTCTAAAGTTTTGAGTAAAGGCGCATATGAATTAATGGATTATGATGGGAATAAGCTGCCTGAGCCTAGAAATGGGCTCTACCTGAAGAAGTACTACGCTTAGGCCTAGCACTTTTTCTTGTATATTAGTGTATGTATTTTATGTACATTAGGTTGTCAGTTTTGTTTTTTATACGATCTGTTGGTTGTTGCAGATGTCTTCCAGAATGTATGTAGGTTTCGCTAATGGCGCCAGCCATCACACTTGTAACTTGGCTTCGGTAGCATGGGTTATCTATTCTCCCACAGGATAGCTTGTTGCCACGGGAGGTGCTTGCTTAGGTCCTGCCTCTAATAATGTTGCTGAATATAGGGCGGTTATTGAGCTTTTATGGGAAGCGTTGTCACGTGGTATTACCTAGCTTGAGGTCCGTTTGGATTCCCAACTAGTTGTTTCCCAGCTCAACCGAGCTTATCAGGTATGAAACCCTACATTGTTATGTCAGTTCATGAGAATTCGTTCATTGGAAAGGAATTTTGAAGTTATTCCTTTTAATCACATTCCAAGGAGCCAAAATTCATTATCTGATGCATATGCAAATTACATTTTAGATTGGCATCTCACACATAATTCATAAAATATACAGCACACATGTAAAAAACACTTGTAAATAAGCTGATAACCAAAAAACTCATATATATATATGTAAATATCTATTCATACATAAGGTAGGTCAAGTCTGATCCATAGATCCCAAAATATACAAATATATACAAAGTGTGGATCAACATCCATCAAAATGTCCTAAATCTATGCCTGGCCTCCATGGCCGCTAGGACCTGGCTGGTCCCCGTGATGTCTGCGCCTCCTAGCTTCCTCAGCCTCTTCAGCCTCGGTAGCCTCCACCACCTCTCTATACACTAATACTGCCCTAGCTACCAGTCTGAAAAGACGTAGCCAGGCTGGTGGAACTCCTACTACAAACTCCTGCATGGCTGCAGGGAGATGCTCAATGCGTATGGTGGGCACTCACTTGGTAAGCCTGGTCAGCTTTGCCTCAAGTACCTGGATCAGCCCAGGATCTCCTCCTGCTACAGGACGTACAAAAGTGCGCGGATGCCCTGCGGGGCGAACCGGTCCAATATCTGCATTTTGACATATGAGTTAGGATTAGACTTGTACATATGTATATATTTTATATCATTGGAAAATTCATAAAAAATTAATAATGATAAAAAATTAAAAAGACTTACCCATTTCTCCCCATGCTCCTCCTAGAGGGAGGACTAGATCTGGATCACCTCAGAAATCTAATCTGGCATATGGGAACTGCTCCAATGCTGGTACCTGCCGTTCCCACCAGGTATAGAAGTCGTCATCATACATACTCTATACTACATCACCTCCTCCGTGACGGAGGAAGATGTCATCCCACCTGCTCAGCCTCGCCTGACGTGGATGTCGGATCTCTAAGGGTATCGCAGGGCTCATGGCTGGAACCCTCTCAAAGAAGAATGCAACCAAGATACTAGCATATCTGAAGTTCTTGCACCTTCCTCTCCTGCAATCGGACAATTGCCTCTTCATGATGGGGTCAATTCTCGAGCACCAGTCATATAGGGTACCTCTAAAGCAATCCACTGCTATCCTCATCTAAGTCCTAGTGGCCAAATGTAGTCTTGATGACCCTGCAAGTCTGACAATCGTACTGGCTAGTACCTGTAATGTGAAGTCCTATATATCTGAGATGAGAATGCTGCTGCCCTTTTTCTGAGTCCCCGGCCTGCAGAATACATCCACATAATTCTGCACACTCAAAGGGTCACCACTCCTTCCAGTGCCCTCAAGGTTCACCGGGGCTCCCCGATGTGATAAACCAGTAATAAAATAGAGATCCTGAGTGGTAAGCTCCAAAGTCTCTCCCTCAATGTTAAACATCCCAAGGTCATGATCCCAATAGTTTACCAAAAACTCCAGAATGCGGACATTGGCCTGCATTGGTGATGTGCAAAAGAACTTATATAACCCACTATTCCGTAAAGCTTGAATGGTGGGCGGACTTTGGAATGCTTCTTGGTCCATATTCTCGTGTTCTCGCTCCCTCCACTCTAACACCATGATGTCCTGACAAAAAACACATAATATAATTCAGTAATTCATCAAAAAATTTAAAAAATTTGAACTCTGTTTCATACTTTAGTTCGTAGCGCAGTATGCGCGACTGTCCATTGGGACAGGTCGCGCATCATACGCGACCCTTGTATGCAACAACCTGCGCATTAACCGCGTATGAGCGACCTTTATGCTTGGTAACCCGCGTATGCCTCCTGCCATCTTTTATTTTGATGAATTAAATTGAATTAACCTCTAAATTAAAAATTTGTTTGGATGAAATTAAAGAGCACTGGGTGTATATTTACCTGCAACTGACGGAACTGAAATCTACCGGTCCAATTGTCCACAACGAGCGAGCAAAGCTAGAGGGTAAAATTGTCCTTTTTGGCTCCAAAAGTGAAATGGTATGAAATGTTTCAATTTTCAAACTATTTATAGAAATAAAATTTCGTAAAGTGGGTCTTTTTCTATAGTTTGAAATGCTAATTGACTAATACCATCCCTTTTGTGCTTTGGAACAGGTTTACCTATTATTTCAAAGTGTTGATGCTTCTATAGGGTGGTTTTTGCTCTTTCCAACACATGTTGGCAACTTATCATCCACATTAACCTTAGTATGCAACATTTTGCCACGGACTATGGTATTCTCAGCCATTAGTCCCTTGTCTCTACCATTGTTCTTCCGTGGCTAGGATCCCTATTTCATGAGTATCATCCTTATATGCCATTGCCAGTCTTTAATACTCATTCCATCACTGTTTCAGGCCTAGGGGTTTCCTCATAGCTATTTTTCACGCCAAATAGAGCTTCATATGAATCTCTCTTTACAAGCTATCCCGTTATAGGACTCCCCACCTTATGGAGTTTCTTTAGGCCCAGGTCTGACTCCTTAAAAATAGACTTGACTGCTGAGTTATCTCGTCCGTTCAAGCTCATTAAGAATATGTGAACGGGCATTTGCATGGTGGTAGGTTATCTCTTTCTCGGCCCATGCGGAATAGTACGAGAAAGGATCACTCTCTTTTCTTCGGAATTGAGAAGAGTATTCTCAGGTATAGGTTTATCACTTTTCCGGACCTGAGGGACTAAATTGGACGGAAAAGGAACACCCGGTATGAGCTTAGTTTTCTCTTTTTCGTGCTCTGGACCCAAACATGAAAAATATTCCGAGTGTACTTTGTGTCTTTGTCATGCTCGTTAAGTACTTAAGAACAAAGCACCGAGTTTATTGTTGTAAGCCCCATTTCTCATAACCAAATGGATCTTTCCGAGTGATCTTGCTTTCCTTCACACTTGTAAAACTCAAGCTATTTATATGCTGTTATTGAAGGAGCATTGGGTAGGTGGTAATTTAACCTTTTTCGGACCTTCCCGACTAAGTACGAAAAAGGTTCACCNTGTCACTTCGAGTTTTCTGACTCCTCCTCTTGTCCATTATACCTGGGGAATCTGATCATGTCTCCTACATGACAGATAAGTCTAGTTGTCCTATCTATCTGTTATACGCTGCCTTGGGTCATCTCTGTGTCGTGCTCACTGTTCAAGGATTCTTCTCACTATCTGATTTATAGCCTGATCCAGTCACTGTTATATCTGTTATCCTTTTACTTGTGTCTACCTTCTTTTTCCCAGTTCCTAGTCACTCCTGTGATCCGTTGGAGGATCTATTGCCTTCCCTATCACAGTATGGTTCAGTTTCAGCATTTCCTGATGACGAAGACCTAGAGTTTGACGGTATTACCTCTGGATTCACTTTCATCATTGGTGAACTCCTTTGCTTCAGTTGTCAATTATCATCTATTGGTTGACAAACTGTTGAATCCTCTCCATGTTCAACTTCAGCTTACCCTTATTTGCATGGCTTGGATTGTACTTGGTTCTTTGGGATCCTGTATGAAGACCTTAGTTCCTCACTTATGAACTAAGTTGCGCAAGACTATGTTCCGTTTCTATATCCAGCTTCCAGATCTTTGAAGACTCATCATTATTGTATTGTGGCTTTGATCCACCTTTGTACATACATGGTTTTTACCCGCATTATATGATGTACTCTCATATTGTAAAGGAGCTAGTGTTCCAATAAATTGAACATAGCATCCTCAGATATAGCTTTGTATATGACATTATTATGTATTGGTTTCAGGTACTCTTTCTGCTCCACTGGACTTCTGAGTTTCTCCAGAGTTCTATATTATAATGTATTTCGGCCATCATTCCCCTCTGACCTCACACATTAGGGAGCATCTGTTATACAGCTGAATGGCACCTCTCCGTCCGAGTGCTGATATCCCTCATGTCGGCACACAAAAGGACACGTATGGATAGAGGTCTGCCCATTTCCACTATGCATTGGCTTATCAGGAAATACATTGCCTATTTTCCCAGCTGATTACTTTGCCATTTTGAGATTTTGAGTAGCATTCGCGACTATCTCTATTGACATGTCACGTATCATGCGCAAGTCTCATGTTTAGCAGGTCGCGCACACTTGTATGCGCGGGTTGCCTTTATACAGAGTCGTGTATCATACGCGGGTTGCCTTACTACATACCCGCGTATGCCTTCCTCAAAATTAATATTTAAAAACACGAGTTAATGGGAGATTTGTTTACTCATTTATCTTAATCCCATTAACTGCTATAACCTCCCTAACCTTCAAGAACTGCCTCATTTCCTTCAGATAAATAGAGGCCTTGGGGAGGGGGTTAGGAAGTAATACTGGGAGAGCAAAGTTATGCTGGTGGATTTTCTACAGAATCTTTGGAGCAGAGAAACTCAGAGTCCTTTGGTGACAGAGGAGTCCCTTGTTTAGACATTGGGTTGTAACCTAAAATCCCTCTATTATTGTTAATAAAGCTGAGAACTTCTTCCATATTGTGTTTCATGTGTTGTGGATTGGTAAATGCTTACATTTCATTATAATATATGATTTGCCTAACCTGCATCTTTATATATGAATCATACTGTATTTGGAAGGATCTTTGTTAACAGGTGAAGGAGGAACTATCCTAGAGACTTTGAAAGAAGAATAAAGGAGGAAGAAGATAGCTTGGATCAACCTTCGTTTAATGCAAGTAAGTCCTGCTACTTTCCTATTTCTTGCTTTGTAATTTCATAAGTCAAATTGTCTGCAAGTGTTAGAGTATGTTGGTAACCCCCAGACCTAGGTTATTAGGTGAATTATCCATTACAACAGTATTCTTCATCTTCAAGTCTTCTTTGTCTTCAAGTCTTCTTCGTCTTCTTCGTCTTCTTTGTCTTCAAGTCATCTTCTAGGTCATCTTCTTCTTCAATTCTTCTTCATCATGGGATCTGGATCATCATGACTACTAGATCATCATCACATTTGGATCATCACTTGATCTGGATCATCATCCTATGCTATCTCATAATGGTGCTATCTTGATTCTTCTTGTCACAAGAAGTTCTACAGAGCCAGCCCTTTTTCATGCTAGTTGTAGGCCTACCATTCATCTAGGTCTTCAACACTTTTATATGACCCTAAGTCAGAAATGCTGACCCAACTCTTACATCTGACCTCATCTTGTTAGAAAGGCACACCCAGCACTCACATCTAACCTCATCTTTGTCAGAAAGGCCCAACACTCACATCTGACCATATGTAAACACATCGCGCCAGAATGGCTCAGCACTTACATCTGACCTCATCTTGTCGGAAAGGATCTGCACTTACATATGACCCCATGTTGTCAGAAAGGCACATCACTCACATCTGACCATGTGTAAACACATTGCGCTAGAATGGCTCAGTACTTATATCCGACCTCATCTTGTTAGAAAGGCTCTACACTTACATTTGACCATGTGTAAACACATCGCATTGAAAGGGATCTCAGTCCCAGAATGAGGATTCCTGGTAACTGACTAGGTGCCTCCATTCTCCCAAAGAATGGCATCAGCCCTTATATCTGACCAAGTGGGATCGTATCCCTCAATCACATCAGAATGGCCATGCGCTCACATTTGATCATGTAAGACTACATCCTACAGTATATCAGAATGACCCTCAGTCCCAGACTGAGTATTCCTGGTAACTGACTAGGTGCCTCCATTCCAAGAATGGCATTTAGCCCTTACATTTGATCATGTAGGAACCAATCCTACAGTCACATCAGAATGGATCACCACTCAAATATAACATGGAAGGAACCAAATCCTCTCATCATGACAGAATGGCTCAGCCCTTACATTTGACCATGGAAGGAACGTAATCCTCTCCCATGTCAGAATGGCTCTAGGTCTCATCATTTCCCCTTGAAGGGAACCTCAATCTAGAGAACACCAAGATTCTCCCTAAAGTAATCAAAATTCACTCTAGCCAATGGCTTCATCAATACATTAGCTATCTCGATATGCTTCACTGCTCCTCTCTGCACCATATACCTGATATAGTGATACTTGATCTTGATATGCTTTGACTTGTCATGGAACACTGGGTTCTCTAACAACTTCACACAACTCTGGTTGTCACAATATATACAAGTAGCATCCATATGGAGATCAAATAAATCAGACAGTAGCTTCCTCAGCCATACTGCCTCACAACTAGCTAAACAAGTTGCAGCATACTCTGCTTCAGCTATGCTCAGTGCCACACATGATTGCTTCCTGCTAAACCAAGAGATCACACCTGATCCCATACTGAAGCAACATCTTGAAGTGCTCTTCCTATCGTTGGCACTTCCTTCCCAATATGAATCAACATAACCCTCTAGGATTATCTTCTAATTTGCATCATACTTGAGCCCATAGTCAACTGTACCCTTCAAGTACCTCAAAATATGCTTTGCAGCAACCAAGTGAACATGTCTCGGATCTGTCAGGAACTGGATCAAGGTGTTCATATCAGAGTAAATATCTAGTCACATGTTCGTTAGGTACATCAAGGACCCAATCATCTGATGATACATCGTGGCATCAACCGCTTTTGATGAAGCATCACTCAATAGCTTCAGGTTAGATGCCATAAGTGTTGTTATGGCCTTATAGTCCATCATTCCGAATCTCTACTGCATACTTTGCTTGTCGAAGGAAGATTCCATCCGCATTCTGCCACACCTCCATGCCTAGAAATAGTGCATCATACCCAAGTCTTTCATTTCAAACTCGGTAGCAAGTTTCCTCTTCGTATCAGCAATCAACCCATCCATACCTGTTACAAACAGATCATCTACATATAGTAGGAGTATCATTGGATTTCCATTTTCAACCTTGTAGTAAAGGTTAGAATATGCTTTACTCTTGGTAAAGCCCAAACTAGATAGGAAACCATCAATTCTACCGTACCATGTCTTGGGTGCCTATTTCAAACTATACAGGGCTTTCTTCAATCTGCACACATGATATTCCTTGTCATGTGTCTCAAAACCGAGTGGTTGTTCCACATATACTTCCTCTTCTACTACACCATTCAATAAAGCAATCTTGACATCCATATGGTGTATCTTCCATTTCATCACTACAACCAGAGAAAGTACTGATCTGATCGAAGTGTATTTAGCTACAGGTGCAAAGGTTTCTTCATAATCTATTCCTTCTTTCTGAGAGAAACCACGAGCCATGAATCTAGCTTTATATTTCTTGATGCTTCCATCTACAGCATGCTTGATCTTGTTGATCCATTTGGAAGTTACAATGGAATTCCCTTTTGGTCTTGGGACAACATCCCAAACATCATTCTTCATGATCGATTCATACTCTTTGATCATAGCATCCTTCCATTCTTTTCGTTCTGCCGCTTCTTCATAGTTGGAAGGTTCTTTATCAATAATGTCACATAGTAAGGCTACGTAACTAGAGCACGATCTAGTTCTCTTTCTTCCTCTAGGAGTTTCTTTTGAAGCTCCATATCTTTCTACACCTTGGATAATTTGACGTACCCAAGCAAGTTTCCTCTTATGATAATTCTTCTGCATAGGTGGATCTACAGGTTCTTGAGGTTCTTCAAATTCTCAATATTCTTCTTGAATTTCTTCGTTCATGATTGTGTCATGAATTCCGGGTTCTCTTGTTTCTTCAGGTTCTTTAGCTGGTCTCTTCCTTGATTTGATGTAGGCTAAATCTTCATCAAATGTTACATCTCTACTAATGTCAATCTTCTTGAACCCTGGGAAGTATATTTTGTAAGCCTTCGAGATTTCAGAGTATCCCACAAATATACCCTTCTTTCTTGAAGGATATAACTTCATCCTCTTTTCTTTCAGAATGTGTATGTACACAGGACAATCGAATATTCTGAGATGGATGAATTTTGGTTTCTTATCGAAGAAGACTTATTTATGAGTCTTGTTCTTGAGTACTCTGTGTGGAGTATGGTTCTATACATACACCATTGTTCTGGCAGCTTCTGTCCAAAGATGCATAGGAAGATATTGATCATGAAGCATTGCTCTTGCAGCTTCCATGATAGTTCTATTTTCCTTTCTGCAATCCCATTCTGTTGTGGATTATATGGAGTGGATAACTCCCTCTTAATCCCTAAGTATTTGCACAACTCTTTGAATTCATTTGATGTGAATTCTCTAGCATTATCTGATCGAAAAGTCTTGATCTTCTTTTCAGTGTGGTTCTCGATCAAGGCTTTGAATTCCTTGAACTTGCTGAATACTTCATCTTTGTTCTTCATGAAGTAGATCCATTTCTT
The DNA here is from genome assembly GCA_001517045.1 of Pseudotsuga menziesii. Lineage (NCBI taxonomy): Eukaryota > Viridiplantae > Streptophyta > Pinopsida > Pinales > Pinaceae > Pseudotsuga > Pseudotsuga menziesii. Next base: position 102,397 of record LPNX010470775.1, read on the forward strand.
CCCAGAAAAATCATCAATAAAAGAAACATAGTATACATACCCACTTAGTGAAGTAGATTACATTGGACCACATACATCAGAGTGAATGATTTCCAAGATTCCTTTTTCCTTACTCTCGCTACTTGGAAATGTCTTCTTTGTGTTCTTTCCTTTTGCACATCCTTTGCATACACCTTCATGTTTTGTCTGCATTGCTGGGAGACCTTCAACAACTTTTCTTGCAATTGGTAGTGCTCTGTAATGCACATGTTCAAGCCTTCTATGCCAAAGATCATTTGGTTCTATCGAGTCATGAACCAAAGCTTGTTCTGGTTGGCCCATCAATTTGTATAGTCCTCCTTCTTGTCCTCCAATCACTATTGCATCATCGAAATACTTTCCTTTTGGCCACATGAGGACTTGGCCATCTACAAATGCAACCCTAATTCCTTTTACATCTATTGTAGATATGGAGAAGAGGTTCCTCTTTAGTCCAAGTACAAAAAATACATCTTTCATCTTGATAGACTTTCCAGATTCTAGCTTATAGGAGGATTCCCCACTACCTTTTATTGGATACTGGTAGTCATCTCCAATTTTCACCTTGTGAGGTGATTCATGTTTAGATAATTTCACAAAGGATTCCTTGAATCCTGTCATGTGCTTGGAAGCAACACTGTCTATAAGCCAATCGTTGCTGCCATGTGTGATAGTTCCCGTGAGAGCAGAAATCAGAACACATTCTTCATCACTTGAAGAATCATCACTGACTTGTTTGTTTCTCTTTGTGGAAGGTTCATCATCCTCTGCAGCATGAGCATGATGTCTTCTCTTGTTTCCCTTCTTCTTGTGAGAGATACTTTTGTTTCTAGGACAGTCTCTAGTAAAGTGTCCTCTTTCATCACATGTATAGCAAATGAACTTATACTTATCTCTAGGCTTTCTAAAGTTATTCCTTTGATGAGAGTACTTACTTCTGTGGTGGCTAGATCTGGTTTTATTGGATTGTACTGTGAGAGCTTGATCTTCACTTCCCATTTTCTTCTCGAGCTCCTATCCAAGATTCTTCTTGAAAGCATTCTTCCCATAGTCTGCTGAACTTGAATAACTCCTTTCTGGCATAGATCCCTTGAATGAAAGAGTCCCATGTCCTAGGGATACCATTCAAAGTGGTCATTACAATCTCTGCATTCTCCACTTCTTCATCTACTGCTTCCAATTGTTCCTTGATCTGAGAAACCCTTGTAAAGTAAGACTGGATGGTTTTTGCATTTTGGTTCTTCACATTCTTCAACTGGTTCCTCAAGGTCATCTTCCGGTTTATGTTATTTCCTTCAAACAATTTGGTTAGGGCATCAAACATAGATTTAGGTTTCTTTAGGGAGGACACCTGTGGTATGAGGTGATCCTTGATTTAATCAGCAATGATCCTCTTTTCCATAACCAACTTCTTCTTGTGTAAGACCTTAGCCTCATCTTCCTCTGGAACTGGAATCTCCTCATTGATGTAGGAGTCCAACTCATTCTCTTCCAGGACTAGGGAGCTCCTATACTTCTAGGATTGGAAGTTATCACCTCCCTCAAGCTTTTCATCAAGCTTGGTATGATGAGACACATTAACTGAGAACCTCAAATGGAAATGCAAAATATTTAGACCTTACCAGGTCATGATGTTGGATATGGAGTTGGAGCTGAAATTTTGTAGTGCTGGTTCAGGAGTAGATTAGGGTTTTTCTTTTCTGAAGTTTTTTCCAACCAAATGCGTTAATATTGATCCCTAACTTTGATTTTGAGGAGGAGATCGACCCAGGCCTGGGGTCACTGAAAAATTCCACTTCTCTAAAAAGCCCTAATTTCTGGCAGTAGTGTCAGGTCCAAAACTGAAAAACCTCAGAATTGGATTCTGCTTCGATAGAAAGATGTGCCCTAGGGAGGATAGTTATTACAACCTTATTTTTCTGAAAATATGTGGAGAGAGATCCAAAAAATAGGAATCCCTAGTTCTCACAGCTACATAATGTCTTCTTCTTAGGTTAGCTCTGATACCATGTTAGATTTTTAACATTAAGCTAGCATTATATTAGGATCTTTAACTAAGAGAATAACAAGCATAGAAATCAAACACAAGAGACAATGAACACAATGTTTTTCCTCAGGGAAACCGTAAATGGAGAAAACCCTGCAACTTCCTCAGAGATAGAATCAACACCAAATAGAAAATCCCAAAACAGTAAGATGATCTCCTGACAGTAGTAACCTCTTTCTTCCTAGTCCCAGTGTCTTCTTCTTCCTTAGCTATGTGCTACAACTGAGTGTGAGTGAGTGTGTGATAAATAGAGAGGCTAGCTCTCTATTTATACTAATTCCCAAGTTGACTAAACCCAACTAGAGCCGACTTCACTAGGTGAGTCTAATAACCCTAGTGCCATGAAACTGCGGGGACTTTAACCCTTGATCAATAGGAGGGTTATCCACAATGACTTGACATGACTTGTTTACATTATAGATCCTCCCGATCAGAACATCGGGGCATGACATAACTCAATTACATTACATATACATCCCAGAATAAACATCGGGGTACAAGACATAAGATATATAAGTGAATACATTACGAAGTTACAAATACATTAACAACATCCATTTTCTACGATACAATATGCCCAGGAAACATTTTCATAAATCCCAATCCATAGGCTTCAGCATCATGGGTAACCTTTCTGCATTCCTATGGATTCCCTTAGCAATTAGTACTTCACTTATTCTTGGGTGAATTCATGGGAACTTGCACCAAAGTGACTTTTGGATGCTCTTAAAAAATGGGGATGGAAGGCATGGCTTCTACAACAGATCCCCACATAGTGTTGGTGTTTGACAATTCAAGATCCATTAACTCAGAGAGAATGTAAGATGACTTTAGGTAACTGTAATAGATCTTAGCTTGCATTGCAAGATTGAACTGTTTAGCACAATGAGTTTGAATGACTAATGGGCTACCTTTTTGAATTGATCAACACACACAGCTAGCCAATATGATCACATGTTCAATGAATATGACTAGATCTTGGCAATGATTATGAGCATGGAGGCCCATTTTTCACAAACTAGAATCATTTTAGTTATTTCTGACAAGCTTCCACTAATGCTCCCATTACTTCCACCATAAGAGTAGTTATTCATGTGTAGTAATTGCAAACTTGACAGGACAAACAACTACAAAAACTGGTTGCGACCTGATACTAGACCCAATAGGTCACAGACTCTAACAAAATGAAAACTTCTTATGATACCAATGCATGAGATAGTATCTTGACTATCTGTGACAATTAAATACTTAGACAAATATACCTAAAAAAGACTTTGACATTTATACAAGTTTGTAACAAATATGACAACTGTGATATCTATACACAACTTTGACATATGAACAAGGTGGGGTTTACAAAAGGTTATATATATATATATATATATATATATATATGTATGTATGTATGTATGTATGTATGTATGTATGTATGTATGTATGTATGTATGTATGTATGTATGTATGTATGTATGTATGTATGTATGTATATGTATGTATATATGTATATATGCATATATATGTATATATACTTATATATGTATGAGATGAATATCAATATCCTATCAAAGGAATGGGAGGATCTTTTTCAAGTTGGATTCATGAAATTCTATGAAGATGATGGAGGCCTTATATGTCACAGGATTGAGAAAGAATCTAATTTCTATCTCATCCCTAGATAAGAAATGTTTCAGAGTTGCTTTTGTAAATGGAGAATTCCTAATGTGGCCAAAGGGAAAGACACTCAATGATGCAATTTTGATTAGTGAAGAAGGAGGAGGACTTTATAAGCTAAATGGACAATCAAACTCAACTCTAACAGTAAGTATCATCAACCCACGTGAACCGTGGAATAGGATACTTGCTCATGTGAACTACAAAGCACTACCAACTATAAGAAAGGTAGTCACAGGTTTACTAGAGATTCAAATAAATCACGAAGGAGTTTGCAAAGGATGTGCTCAAGGGAAGAATACCAAGAACCCATTTCTAAGAAGCAACAATAAAGAAAAAGGGATATTAGACATTGTTCATTCAGATGTATGTGGTCAAATGTTATCCACTTCATTAAGTATGTATGTTTATTATGTTTATTTTATCTATGACTATTCCAACAAGACTTAGATATATAAGATCAAGACCTTGAGATATGACAATGAAGAAGGATTCAATTCAAATAAATTCAAGTATTTCTACAAAGAAGAAGGGATTTAGAGGGAGTTCACCACACCCTATAACCCTCAACAGAATCCAATATCCAAAAGAAACAATATAACTATCATGGAATATGTGAAATCCATGATTCATGATCAAGACCTATTCATGCACCTTTGGAACGAAGCAACTAGAACTGCAGTGTATGTTCAGAATAGAATCTCCCACAGTGCTCTTGGGAACAAAACACTAGAAGAAATGTTTACCATAGAGAATCATCAAGTCGACCACTTGAATATATTTGGTTTCCCTATAATTCTACATGTTCTAAAGGAGAAAATATCAAAATTGGACCCTTCTAGAAAGAAGGGAATATTTGTTGGATACAATGATCAGTGGAAATATTATAGAGTATACATTCCAGATTATCGCTAGATCGAGATCACTAAAGATGTCATATTTGATGAAAATGCAACTTTCAATAAGTCCAGAAAGAATCATGCAAATGAATATCAAGAAGAAGAACATGAATCCCCCAGAGTTGAAGAAACATGTAGAATTCCAGTCCGAAATATTGGAGAATAATAGATACTAGAAGACCATGACATGGCAGAGCCTCAAAATCCTATGGAGATACCTCATGAAATGATATCATAGAAGAGAAGACTAGCTTGGGCTCATGATGTCATTCAAGGTGAAGAAAAATATGGAGCTCCAGAAGGAAGCAAGAGACCAAGGACCTATTCCAACTATGTGGCCTTTATGTGTAACCTTGTTGATGCATAACCTACATGTTTTCAAGAAGATACAAAGAAGGAGTGGATGGATGCAATGATCAAATAATACTAGTTTATCATAAATAATTATGTTTGGGATGTAATACCAAGACCAAGAGAGAAGTCAGCTATTTCCTCAAAGTGGATGTTCAAGACAAAACATTTAGTAGACAAAAGTATTGATAAGTACAAGGAAATATTTGTAGCTCGAGGATTCTCAGAGAAAGAAGGAATTGATTATGAAAATACTTTTGCACTAGTAGAAAGATATACCTATATCAGAACATTCATTTCCTTGACAACCAAGATGAAACAGAATCTACATCAAATGGATGTAACGATGGCATTTCTAAATGATGTGACATAAGAAGAGGTATACATTAAAAAACCTCCAGGTTTTGAAACCCATGAAAGAACTTCACATGTATGTGTTGATGTATATGTAACTTCAGAATGTATTTTACTTGTATTTCTTATATATTGTAACCCGATGTTTATTCTAGGATGTAATTGACTCATGTCATGCCCCGATGTTCCTATTGGGAAGATCTATAATGTAAACAAGTCATGTCAAGTCATTGTGGGTAACCCTCCTATTGGTTAAAGTCCCCACAGTTCTGGGGCACTAGGGTTATTAGAATCTCCTAGTGAGGTCGGACCTAGTAGGGTTTAGTCAATTCGGGAATTACTATAAATAGAGATTTGGCCTCTCTATTTATCACATCTCATACACACTCAATTGTAGCGCATAGTTGAGGAAGGAGAAGACACTGGGGCTAGATAGAAAGAAGGTTACTGCTGTCGGGAGATCACTTACTATTTTGGGTTCTACTTTTGGTGCTGATTCTATCTCTAAGGAAGTTGTGGGGTTTTCACCATTTATGGTTTCCCTGAGGATAAACACTGTGTTCATTGTCTCTTGTGTTTGATTTCTATGCTTGTTATTCTCTTAGTTAAAGATCCTAATGTATTACTAGCTTAATGATAAAAATCTAACATGGTATCAAAGCTAACCTGAGAAGAAGACACTGTGCAGCTGTGGGAACCAAGGTTTCCTACTTAGTGGATCTTACTCCATATATTTTTAGCAAAAGAATGTTGGATTAACTCTCCTCCTTAGGGCGCATCTTTCTGTCGAAGCAGAATCCAATTCTAAGGTTTTTTAGTTTTGGACTCCACACTACTGTCGGAAATTAGGGCTTCTCAAAGAAGAGGAATTTTTTGGTGATCCTAGGCCTGGATTGATCTCCTCCCCAAAATCAAAGTTAGGGATCAAATTCAAAGCATTTGGTTGGGCAAAACTCTGGAAAAGAAAAACCCTAATTTGCTACTGAACCAACACTGCAGGATTTCAGCCCCAAATCCAGATCCGACATCTTGACCTGGTAAGATCTAAATATTTTGTATTTCCATTTGAGGTTCTCAGTTAAGATGTCTCATCCTACCAAGCTTGATGAAAATCTTGAGGGAGCTGATAGCTTTTGAGCCTGGAAGTATAGGATCTCCCTGGTCCTGGAAGAAAATGAGTTGGACTCCTATATCAATGAGGAGGTTCCGGTTCTAGAGGGAGATGAGGCTAAGGCCTTACATATGAAGAAGTTGGTTATGGAAAAGAGAATCATTGCTGATTCTATCAAGGATCGCCTCATACCATAGGTGTCCTCCCTCAAGACACCTAAAGCTATGTTTGATTCCCTAACCAAATTGTTTGAAGGGAAGAACATAAATAGGAATATAACTCTGAGAAACCAATTGAAGAATGTAAATATCCAGAATGCTGACACTATTTAGTCTTACTTTACAAGGGTATCACAGATCAAGGAACAACTGGAAGCAATAGATGAAGAAGTGGAAAATGCAGAGATTGTGATGACCACCTTGAATGGTCTCCCTAGATCATGGGACTCTTTCATTCAAGGGATTTGTGCTAGAAATAAGTTATTTAAGTTTAGCAAACTATGGGAAGAATTCTCTCAATAAGAAGCTCGGATAGCAGCTCAAGAAGAGAAGATAGGAAGTGAAGATCAAGCTCTCACAATTCACTCCAAGAAAACTAGGAGGAACCATCATCACTCCAAAGGTAATAACTCACACCCTATAAAAGATCTATCTACCATTAGATGTTACACATGTGATGAGAAAGATCACATATACAGATCTTTCCCTAATAAAGGGAACTTGAAGAAGAAGAAGGAAAAAAAGAGAAGACATCATGCTCATGCTGTAGATGATGATGAACCTTCCTCAAAGAGAGTCATACAAGAAATTGATTCTTCAAGTGATGAAGAATATGTGCTGATATTTGCTCTTACGGGAACTGTTTCACATGGAAGCAATGATTGGCTCATAGACAGTGGTGCTTCCAAGCACATGATGGGATTCAAAGAATCATTTGTAAAGCTATCTAAACATGAGTCACCTCACAAGGTGAAACTTGGGGATGACTACCAGTATTCAATAAAAGGTAGTGGTGAATCCTCCTATATACTAGACTCTGGAAAGTCTATGAAGATGAAGAATGTATTATTTGTTCTAGGACTAAAGAAAAACCTCTAAACATGAGTCACTTCACAAGGTGAAACTTGGGGATGACTACTAGTATTCAATAAAAGGTAGTGGTGAATCCTCCTATATACTAGAATCTAGAAAGTATATGAATATGAAGAATGTATTATTTGTTCCAGGACTAAAGAAAAACCTCCTCTCCATATCTACATTGGATGCAAAAGGAATGAGAGTTGCTTTTGTAGATGGCCAAGTTCTTATGTGGCCAAAGGGAAAGACTTTTGACGATGCAATAGTGATTAGGGAACAAGAAGAAGGTCTATACAAGCTGAAGGGCCAACTAGAACTAGCTTTGGTTCATGACTCAGTAGAAACAAATGAAATTTGGCATAGAAGGATTGCACATGTGCATTATAGAGCACTACCACTTGCAAGCAAAGTTGTTGAAGGTTTTCCAGAAATTCAAGCAAAACATGATGGAGTCTGCAAAGGATGTGCGAAAGGAAAGAATACAAAGAAGACATTTCCAAGTAGCGACAGCAAGGCAAAAGGAATCTTGGAAATCATCCACTCCAATGTATGCAGACCAATGTCATCAAGTTCTCTAAGCGGGTATGCATACTATGTTTCTTTTATTGATGAATTTTCTAGGAAGACATGGATTTACTTCATGAAGAACAAAGATGAAGTATTCAGCAAGTTCAAGGAATTCAAAGCCTTGATAGAGAACATCATTGAAAAGAAGATCAATACTTTTCGATCAAATAATGGTGGAGAATTCACTTCGAGTGAGTTCAAAGAACAATGTAAAGACTCAAGGATTAAGAGGGAGTTTTCCACCCCTTATAATCCACAACAGATTGGGATTGCAGAAAGGAAGAATAGAACTATCATGGAAGCTGCAAGAGCTATGCTTCATGATCAAGATATTCCTATGCATGTTTGGGCAGAAGTATCCAGAACAACGGTGTATGTACAAAACAGTACTCGACACAGAGTACTCGAGAACAAGAATCCTAAAGAATTCTTCTCTGGCAAGAAAACATAAGTCAACCATCTTAGAATATTCAGCTATCCAGTGTACATACACATTCCAAAAGAGAAGAGGAAAAAATTAGATCCTTCAGGAAAGAAGGGTATATTTGTGGGATACTCTGAAAGCTCGAAGCCTTACAGAATATACTTCCCAAGGTTCAAGAAGATTGACATCAGCAGGGATGTAACATTTGATGAAGATTCATCCTACATCAAATCCAAAAAGAAACCTACTAAAGAACCTGAAGAAGCAGAAGCTCCCATAATTCATGATACAATCATGAACGAAGAAACTCAAGAAGAATATCAAGAATTTGAAGAACCATAAAGACCTGTAGATCCACCACAAGAAAAGAATCCTCATAAGAGGAAACCTGCTTGGGTACAAGAGATTATCCAAGGCGTAGAAAGATATGGGGTTCCATAAGAGAATCTCATAGAAATAAAGAGGACCAGATCCTGTTCCAGTTATGTAGCATTACTATATGAATTTATTGATAAAGAACATTCCAATTATGAAGAAGCGACAGAACGAAAAGAATGGAAGGATGCTATAATCGAAGAGTATTAATCGATCATGAAGAATGATGTTTGGGATGTTTTCCCAAGACCAAAAGGGAAGTCAGCTATAACTTCCAAGTGGATCTACAAGATTAAGCATGATGCATACGGTAGCATAGATAAATTTAAAGCAAGATTCATTGCTCGTGGTTTCTCCCAGAAAGAAGGAATAGACTATGAAGAAACATTTGCACCTGTAGCCAGATACACTTCCATCAGATCGGTACTTGCTCTGGCTATAGTGATGAAATGGAAGATACACCAAATGGATGTCAAGACTTCTTTCTTGAATGGTGTAGTGGAAGAGGAAGTGTATGTGGAGCAACCACTTGGTTTTGAGACACATGACAGGGAGTCTGATGTGTGCAGATTGAAGAAATCCCTGTACGGTTTGAAATAGGCACCCAGGACATGGTATGGAAGAATTGAAGACTTTCTATCTAGTTTGGGATTTACCAAGAGTAAAGCAGATTCCAACATTTAATACAAGGTTGAATATGGAAACCTAGTGATGCTTCTACTATATGTAGATGATCTATTTGTGATAGGTATGGATGGGTTGATTGCTGATATGAAGAGAAAGCTTGCTGCCAAGTTTGAAATGAAGGACTTGGGTATGATGCATTATTTTATAGGTATGGAGGTGTGGCAGAATATAGATGGAATCTTCCTTGGACAAGGGAAGTATGCAGTAGAGATCCTGAAGAGATTTGGGATGATGGACTGCAAGGCATTAACCACACCTATGGCATCAAATCTGAATCTATTGAGTGATGCTTCATCAAAGTCAATTGATGCCATGATGTATTGTTAGATGATTGGGTCCTTGATGTACCTGACGAACATGAGACCAGATATTTACTTTGTTGTGAACACCTTGAGCCAATATTTGATAGATCCGAGACATGTTCACTTGACTGCTGCAAAAGCACATTCTGAGGTACCTAAAGGGTACGGTTGATTATGGAATCAAGTATAAGACTAATCAAAGGATTAACCTGTAGGGTTATGTTGATTCAGATTGGGTAGGAAGTGCCATCGATAGGAAGAGCACTTCAGGGTGTTTATTCAGTATGGGATCAGGTGTGACCTCTTGGTTTAGTAGGAAGCAATCTTGTGTGGAACTGAGTACAACTAAAGCAGAGTATGTTGCAGCTTGTTTAGCGAGTTGTGAGGCAGTATGGTTGAGGAAGCTACAGTCTGATTTATTTTATCTCTAGTTAGATGCTACTTGTATATACTGTGACAACCAAAGTTGTGTAAAGTTGTCAGAGAATCCAGTATTCCATGACAAGTCAAAGCATATCAAGATCAAGTATCACTATATTAGGGATATGGTGTAGAGAGGAGCAATGAAGCTCCAATATGTTGCGACGAATGAACAAATAGCTGATGTGTTGATGAAGCCATTGCTAGGGTGAAGTTTGAGTACTTCAAGGAGAAGATTGGTATTCTCTAGATCGAGATTCCTTCCAAGAGGAAGTGATGTGTCTATGTTGTGCCTTTCTGACATGGTGAGAGGATTGGTTCCTTCCATGGTCAGATGTAAGTGCTGTGCCTTTCTGACATGGTGAGAGGATTGGTTCCTTCCATGGTCAGATATAAGTGCTGTGCCCTTCTGACATGGTGAGAGGATTGGTTCCTTCCATTGGCAGGTGTATGTGGATGCCACATCCAACATGCAAAAGGGTTGGCTCTGTAAAGACACATATAATATGAAAAAGGACTAGCTTTGTGTAGCTGCCACATCCAGTATGAAAAAGGATCTACTCTGTGAAGACACATCTAGTATGAAAAAGGACTAGCTCTGTGTAGCTGCCGCATCCAATATGAAAAAAGACTGGCTTTGTGAAGACACATCTAGTATGAAAAAGGACTAGCTTTGTGAAGACTCATCTAGTATGAAAAAGGACTAGCTCTGTGTAGCTGCCACATCTAGTATGAAAAAGGACTAGCTCTGTGAAGACTTATCCAGTATGAAAAAGGACTGGCTCTGTGTAGCTGCCACATCTAGTATGAAAAAGGACTAGCTTTGTGAAGACTCATCCAGTATGAAAAAGGACTAGCTTTGTGTAGCTGCCACATCTAGTATGAAAAAGAACTAGCTCTGTGAAGACTCATCCAGTATGAAAAAGGACTAGCTCTGTGTAGATGATACATCCAGTATGAAAAAGGACTGGCTCTATAGATGTACATCCAACATGAAAAAGAGATGGCTCTGTAGAGATTCCTATGATGAGAAGAATCAAGAGATAGAACCCGTGATGATGACCTAGTGATGATCCAGATCGAGTGATGATGATCTAGATCCAGTGATGATGATCCAGCAGTGATGATATAGATCCAATGATGATCTAGATCGAGTGATGATCCAGATCCAGTGATGATGTCCAGTGGTGATCCGGATCAAGTGATGATCCAAATCCGATGATGAAGATGACTTGAAGATGACAAGGAATAGATGATGATCTAGAAGATATCGAGAATACCTTCCTAGTTAAGAGGGAGTCTTGATGTATATGTAACTTTGGAATGTATTTTACTTGTATTTCTTATATATTGTAACCCGATGTTTATTCTGGGATGCACTTGAGTCATGTCATGCCCCAATGTTCCTATCAGGAAGATCTATAATGTAAACAAGTCATGTCAAGTCATTGTGGGTAATCCTCCTATTGGTTAAGGGTTAAAGTCCCTGCAGTTCCAGGGCACTAGGGTTATTAGACTCTCCTAGTGAGGTCGGCGCTAGTAGGGTTTAGTCAAGTCGAGAATTAGTATAAATAGAGAGCTAGCCTCTCTACTTATCACACATCTCATATACACTCAAGTGTAGTGCATAGTTGAGGAAGGAGAAGACATTGGGGCTAGATAGAAAGAAGGTTACTACTGTCAGGAGATCACTTACTATTTTGGGTTCTACTTTTGGTGCTGATTCTATCTTTGAGGAAGTTGTGGGGTTTTCACCATTTATGGTTTCCCTGAGGATAAACACTGTGTTCATTGTCTCTTGTGTTTGATTGCTGTGTTTGTTATTCTCTCAGTTAAAGATCCTAATGTATTGCTAGCTTAATGATAAAAATCTAATAGTATGCAGATTGAAGAAAGCATTAGATGGGTTAAAGCAAGCATCTGGAGCATGGTATGGAAGAATTGATGGATTTCTGATAAGCTTGGGATTTACTAAAAGTAAAGCAGATTCCAACCTTTACTATAAGGTTGTCAATGAAGGCCTTATGATTCTATTGCTATATGTTGATGATCTATTCCCAACAAGTGAAGAGAATCTTATTAATGAATGTAAAAAGAAGCTTGATATTGAATTTGAAACAAAAGATATTGGTATTATGCACTATTTTCTCGATCTTGAAGTATGGCAATTCCTAGATGAGATTTTACTAAATCAAGGAAAATATGTTATTGAGATCCCAAAGATATTTGGGATGTTATATTGCAAAGAAATGAACACTCTGATGGTCGCTAAATTGAACCTTCTGAATGATGAATTCGCAGATATAGTCGATGTTACATTATACTGTCAGTTTATTGGCTCATTAATGTATCTAACAAATACGAGACCATATATATGTTTTGTTGTAAACACAATGAGTTAGTATATGGTGGACCCTCTACATGTTCACCTATTTTCAACAAAACATGTGATGAGGTACATTAAGGCTACATTGGATTGTCACTTAAGATATGCAACCGATGGTGAGATTAGACTACATGGTTATACAGATTTAGAGTGGGTTGGGATCATTGGTGATAGGAAGAGTACCTCAGGATGTTTATTCAGTTTGCAATCAGGTGTGATCTCATGGATTAGAAAAAATGATACTTGTGTTTCTCTTAGTATAGTAGAGGATGAATACATTGCTGCATGTTAAGCCTATAGTTAAGCAATGTGGATCTACAAGGTTTTAACATGATTGTTTGATCCATAGTTGGATGTGATCAGTATCTACTGCGGTAACTAGAGTTGCATCAAGATAACAGAGAACCTATTGTTTCATGACAAGTCAAAACATAGAGATAAAGTTCCATTATATTTGAGACATGGTGCAAAAGAGAGATGTAAAGCTCCAATATGTTCCTACAGAGGAACAACTGGTCAATGTATTGACTAATCCTCTGTCTCGTCTAAAGTTTGAATACTTTTGAGACAAGCTTGTTGTATTTTGCAAGGACCTCCCTCGAAAGAGGGAGAGATGATGATGATGTGGGTGTGGTTCTTGTTGGAGTGATGTGGCAACTCACTCTAGGATTAGTATGTCAACTTGATAAGGCATGGTTGATCCCATTGGTATTGGTATATCAATGCTAACAAGGCATGTTTGATCCTAGGGGGATTAGTATGTCTGGCTAGGATTGTTTGGCTTGAAAGGGTTAGTAAGTAATACAAGGCTTGTTTGGTCCCCATGTAGATGAGTATGTATGGATAGGCTTGTTTGGTTAGAAAGTATTAGTAATCTAGACTAGGCCAATTGTGTCTACCAAAGTGACCACCATGATGCTACTTTAGATAATCCCAGTACTCTGTGTTGATAATGATGATGTGGTCCCATCACTCTGTATTGTTGATGATGATGTGGTCCCAACACTCTATGCTGCTGCTAATGATGTGGTCCCAACACTCTATGATGATGATGATGATGTGGTCCCAACACTCTGTATTGTTGTTGATGATGATGTTGCTACAACACATTGTGTTGTTGCTGATGATGATGTTTTATTATCATTTTTTGCTAATGATGATGATATTGTTCCATCATATCTATGTTTATGATGCAGATGATGACCCAGAATATATTTGTTGATGATGTTTTTTTAGAACTAACATGCTAATGATGTTGTTGTTGTCCCGATATTTACATACCGATGATGTTATGGGCGATGTTGTTCCAATATTCACATACTAATGTTGCAGATGATGATAATGTTCCAATATTCACATATTGATGTTGCAGATGATGATGTCCCAATGTTCACATACTGATGAAGATGATGATGCTCGATGATGATGATTTTCCAGGATGATGATACTTCATGATGATGATGTTATGTGACGATGATGTTCCACGATGACGATACTTATGATGTTATTGTTAAAAAACTTCCTATGACATATATATCCACTAGGAAGTTGTACATATGTTGTTTTTGTTTTCGATGATGTAGAATACATTCCTTGTTAAAAGGGGGTGTTGAAATAATGTAACTGTGGAAGATATTCTATTGTACTTTTTATTATATTATTGCTGTCCCTTCCTTCTTGAGATGTTGTTCCTCCGATTTATGATGCTATTGATGTAATTGTTCATGAAAAGTCTTGAGGTAAAACCTCCATTGAAAGTCAGGTCAATAGTACCCACAAAAGAATTATTAAAATGTATTTTTGTGTCTTACAAGGAAAGTCATCCCTATTGGAGAGATGAAGTCGAATCTATTGGGTTATTAGGCTTCAAAGTTAATGCGTATAAATAGATGAGGTTCCCTCCTCATTTGGATGCACTCACAATTAAGCAAGTTTGCTAGAGAGAGAAATAGGAGTCCATTTGGAGGAGAAGAAGCAATCTATCTTAGTGTTGTTTTCTTACATTGTACTTGCAGGTTGGATTATATATTGAGCAAGTTTTGTTGGGTTTTCTTCCCCACAAGGGTTTCATAGGATAAATATTTGTGTCTTATTTGTCTTGCTATGCTTGTCATTCTTTCAATGATATTCTTGTTATTGGGCATAACACTTTTAAAATATAATGGATTGCATTAGGGTGTATAAGGGGTTTTGGAATCCTTGGGATGTTAAAAGGGGGTTGGATAATCTCTTATATATATATGGGAAGGAGAATATATTCCATACATTCCAATAGGGAAATAAAAAATGTGTGGAGGGTTTAGATTCTAATATTGAAAGTTATTCTGAGTTGGATTTAGGGGAATCCTTTGATAACAATAACATGTATAGATACAATCTAAGGCATAGAAGGAGAAAAAATGTAGGGGGAATATATTTCAAAAGGTAGACTAGAAAAATATCTTGTTAGGATACATCCTCATGCAAATTGCAATGTGAGGATAAAACCATTTCTTCAACATGAAAAAGAGAAATGATATTTCATTTGTAAACACCACATCATCAAAACTATTTGCACAAGAAATTTGGAGATCAATAATTCACTGCATGAAATTAAGATAAGGATGTTTAATTATAGAATTTTTTCACACATCAATATGAGATAAATAATTTCGCACTTGAAATAAGATATAAAACATAATTTTTTCTACTAAATTGCAATGCCTTCATCTGAACTAGAAGGAAATGATAATGGGGGATGGATAAGAGATACTTATTGGAGGATATTATTCATCCCTGCACTAGCCAAGGTATGAGATGGGTTACCTACAGATGAATTGAAAAAGAATTTGGTTGTCATGTGAGGTTATTGAGGGCATGTAGTTAAGCCATGCAATTCAAATTAAGTAATGAGTATCCCATATACATGTGTAACAAAATGGACCATCACTTCAACAATTGTGCATGTCAAATGGACTAAGGGTTCTACTAATAGAGTTTTTATGGTGAAATAATGACCCAAAAGATGACTAGCATAAAGTATGGACCAGATTGGCAAATATTTATATCATGGTAGAAAAAACTCCTTTTGAACAATAGTTGAATGTAAAAGGTTTACATGAGATAAAAATATTAAATACCTTTCAACTCGTAAAGAAATAAAGAGACGAGGTGTGGTGATGATGAATACATTATTTGTATTCTTTCCTTTTCATGAGGCAGGACACTTTCAAGATTCATGGGGCCTTTCTAAGGTTTTACATTGAACCTAGTTGTTTCCAATCAGATGGGGAACCAAAGAATATTCAAACTTGGGTGTTTTTTACTAGGGGGAATTTCACTCCAGTATTAGGGTTTGTATATTTTCATTGTCACTTGGAAATGCAAGGGCCATGTTGAATATTCATGGGACCTTGTTGAAGTTTCACCACTTTATGTAACAAACAAACTATCGTCCTAGATTTTGGCAAGGAATCTAAACTCCTAGTCGAGTGTTTGGACAAAAGTATAAAATCTTTGCTGAGAATTTTGACTAAGAGTTTAGCTAATAAAAATTGGATAAACTCTCAGCCGAGAAGAAAATTAATCCAAGGTAAAATCGACCAATTTCTCAAATGAAACATTTTTTAACTCCCATTCAAAAAATTAAAAAAATATTAGCTAAAAAAAAGTGTTGATTATTTTCTTGGGTGAGAAATTGAAAAGTGCAACCCGAAAGCACCACTCACTCAAAAAAGTGTTTCCCATCTTTGCATTTTCTTACATTTTTGACACTTTCTTAAAGGAATTTTTGGGAAGAGGTGGATATATCTAATCCTTTGACAACCTAACTCATCCACGTCTTTAAACAATCTAATATGATTGACATTAAGCATGTACAATTAGTCCCAACCTGGAGGAAATCAAGGAGGGAAGGAACAAGCATCTCTAAAAGACATGGAAAATTCTTAATGGCATAAAAATGGGTGCAGGATGAAAGATACATGTCTTGGGTAGGAAATGGTGGACCTTATGATCATCTAACTATTATTATACAACTAGATAAGGAGGACAGAGACCTCCAACTCCTTTTAAATTTAATCGTGATTGGTTTGATAAAAAATATTTTTTACATCTTATTTCAAAAATATTAGAAATTCTATGATCCCTATTTAGGAGACTAGACTATGTTACGATTTCCCTTCATTCTCAAATAAGTTAAGAATCTATCCATAGGGTGGGAAATGAAGAAACTCAGTTAGATCTAAAATAAGGTAGAAACAAGCATAAACCACTCTCCTTGAAAATAATGTCATAGGGGTTTTAAATGATGAAGAGTTACTAGCTTTAAAGACACTAGAGGAAAAAATGACACTTTTGGCTAAAGATGAGCTAGAGTGGAGGATCAAAAGTAGAACCATGTGAGTAAAATAGGGGGACAATAACACTAAGTCCTTCCACAATTCTTCCAATTTTTGGAAAAGTGTAAATACAATTTGGGAAACTCATCTTCTTGATGGCTAAAAGGGAAAATTAGGAATACCAATCTCACAAATTGTATTTACACTTTTCCTGAGACTTTTTAATAGAGGATGAATGATATATGAGAAGTAAAAGTCACCAAGGAAGATATAAAAGGAGTTTCATTATATTTTGAGAAGGCCAAGAGTCCCAGTCGTAATGATTAGACTGTGGATCTAAGATTATATGAAATGTTAATATAAGAGATATTAACAGTGGGTTGAAGAATTAAAAATATGGGTAAGGTGTTGGGGGGAATTAGTTCAAAGTTTATTGCCCTTATACCTTAACATAATGAGTTTAGGTCCTTTGAGGATTGTAGGCCCATCTTACTTTGTAATCTTATTTACAAAATATCAAATAGGCTTGAGGGGATGTTGTCCAAAGTAATCTATGAGGAATAATTTGGTTTTCTTTTCGATAGGAAGAATTATTCATCATGTTGTTGGAATTTACCAAGAGAGTTTACATTCTATCAAATTAAATAAGCTTCCATCATTTGTGATGAATATAGACTTAGCTAAGGTTTATGATAAGGTAACTAATTGCACATAAGATTGGCTTTTCTACACATGGTATTGATTTTACACATAGTAAATTAGATTCTAGGGTGTACTATATAACCAACATCATTTGTTGTAATTATAAATGGTTCTCTTTCCAATTTCTCAATGCTTCAAGAGGGCTTGGACAAGTTTATTCCTTATCCTCGTCCTTATTTCTACCAGTTGTTGAAGGATTAAGCAAGTTAATAGGAGTAGAAAAGGGTAGTTTCTTTTTCAGAAGAAAAAAGACAATAAATTTCTATTTAGTGGAATCAAAGTTATTTTTACAAAAAATCATGAAAACAATCCATCAATGAACGTGCATATTATTCAAGACAGAGTTGAAAACATGATAAAAAGGTTGGAAAACCGTCACAAACTAGGAGGAATGAGAACTCCCCAACAAACATATAGTAGTATAATTATTTTTAAAATACAACCAAATAGAGACCAACTATTACAAACCCAAAAAATTATAATAAATAGGGATATACATCCAAGTAAAATCAACAGGATTCCTATACCAACCAAATAAACATTGCCACTATCAGCCAAAAAATAAAAATAAAAAAGAGAATATGTTCTAATAGACCCTATAGTATCCTTTGTCCATAAGCCTGTTTTTGATGATTTTTTCAAAATATATAATACCTTCTTTTGCGCTAAGGGATTTTTTAGAAAGTAGATCTGCAAGTGAATTGTTTTCCCAATAAATATGAGAAATAAAATATGGAAGGACATTTGACGATCCTATCCTGTATCCATTTACCCCACTGTTCCAATTTTTTCACCTGCATCTATCCACTATTCTTGGCCCAATCCATGACAATTTTAGAGTCACCAAAAATATGAATGGAAAGGATTTTATATAAGTTCACAAATTGAAGGATCCTCCACAGTGTTAGAATATCCACCTGGGTATTGGTACCATACCCAACCCCCATCCAAATAAAATAGGAAGGTTTTGTAGAAATTCTCAAGACTATACCACAACCACAATTATTATTTGCAGCAGCACCGTTGATCAAACAAAAGACACAATATTCAGGATAGAGAAAAACAAGTACTGTTTCAAGGAATTCTGCAAAATAGTGCAGACAATTCTTATTCCTCTACCCTGTATGATATAAGCATAGAACAAAACACCACAGTAGCATACCCTTTCCCTAGATGGTTAATTTACTTAAATAAAATCACTCTCATAAATTAACAATCTATGCTAGTGATCAAGGAATCCAACAATAATTAATTTATATTAACACAAATCAAGTATGGTAAAGGGGAAAACTTTTGTATTAATTAAATAATAACATAAAGCTACAATCAAAGCCTTGCTGTTTCCATACTTGTCTTCCACAATGGACTTACAACACTCCTCACTCACAACAAGCTCTTCACACACAAACTCACTCAAACTTTCCTCTATACCAGACTTCAGTCCAACAACATAAAGATGCTTTCTTCTGGTCTCCCCTCACTCCCTCCATGAAGGCTTCATTTATAGGCCAAATAAGGTCCAAGTGGGATGAGATTCTTTAGTAAATGTATAGGGGATGATCCCTATGGGTGAGGTGGGAAAATGAAATCTCTCCCTAGCTAATAGGAACCATCTCCACAAGGGATTTCATATGGAAGCTTCTCAAACCTTCTTTTTTCTTGTTTTAAGTCCACCAACGCTTTTTGCTCAAAGGGAAAAGGTGGAGACACTTTTAGCTCAAAAGGGAAAAGCGTCAATGACAACTAATGTCACTGGACAGAAGGCACCAACGCTCTTTCATAAGAGGGGAAGTGCGTTGATCTTCTCAAAGGTAAAAAAAACTCACTGTAAGAATCCATACCCAGTTTCTTTGAAGGGTGATCAAGCCTACAATGGATATTTTAGTTGCAACAGAATCCCCCCCAAAGTCTGAAGCTAGAAGGATGTGATAGGTAAAATTATTTTCTAGACATCAATATGGTATTAGAGGCAATGAGAGATGAGCTCACAATTGACATAAGACCTGTAACTGACTTATGTTACTCACTCATGGTTGCAGACCAATACACTGTAGATCCATGATCAATGATGTAATAAGAAGAACATGGCTACAAAACATACAAACTAGATCCATGTTATCCGAACTCAATAAAGAACACAACCACTAAACATACAATGTGAATCTGTGTCATGACTCCAAATAATCTTCCATCGCAACCTAAGAATATGCAATTATGTAGATGAATCCTAACTACTCAGGGTCTTCATTCCAATCCCCAACTGATACAATTCTAGCCATGTGAATAGATTTATTAACATTGAACATGGTAGAAACCACTTGATTAACAATCATTGATGTATACAGTTAACATGTGCGAGGGAAATCACCATTAATGTCAATGATCCCAAAGTTATTTCATTACATTCTCCCAAGTGTGAATAAATGTCTTGAAGTCGAAGACTTGATAAAATCTTTCAATCAGAGGTCATTGATGAAAACCTATTGTTGAAAGCGGCGAAACCTGCCATTAAGGAATGCAGGCTTCAAGGTGCTTGACTCAGTTTCTAATCCTAATTATTGGATGATATGCTGAGGTCAACAGGAATAGACTTGTCGAAGTAGGGCCATGATGTTTCCCCCATCATCGACGTGAAACATGGAACAAAATTTGATTTTGAAGTAATGAGACTAACTCAGACATGACTGACTTTATAGGAAGGTAAGGTTACTAAAAATTTGGATTGTGAAAAAGACATCCTTTGAATAATTTGCGGCATGAAAAATGACTTGGCAGCATTGAATTGATGAGATAGAAACCAGACGTAATGCAAGGAATATGACGAAGCATTCTTTGAATTGACTCAAAGGAGTCATGTGGCTCATGAAACTGGATCGACCTAGAGACAAGATGAATACCCAACTGTTCAGAAATGCAAATGCAGATAGGCACCATGTTCAAAGGTGGAATGTGAGCTTCCATAAATACAAATGAAAAGATATTCCCCTTTCCCTTAATTTCCCCATCATGAAGGATGAGTGTCTCTTTTTCATTTTTATGAGTTCAAATAGGGTAATAAACACTTGTTGTAGCCCATCAAGAGATGAGTCCATTCTCATATGATTTACGAACATGAGAAAGGAGGGGTCCATTCCCAAAAGAGGGTCTCTCAATGTTTAATTTAATGAGTCCATTGAAAGTTAACTCGGTATCGTTCATGTTTAGAGAGTCTGAAGGAAAACGGAAGAAGACTCCAAAAGGTCCTTTTTCATCATATTTAGTCCCTAAGTCCCAAAAAAGTATAAAATAACACCTCAGAGAAATCTTCTAGATGATATCAACTAGAGCATTCTTTTTTTGTAAATAGGCCTAATCGGTCTGAAAAAGAGATAATCTACCACCAATTAGTCGGTCTTTCAAATACTTCTACAAGCATGAATGTATCAAGTTCACTTGGAAATATTTTGTGTTTTTAAGGAGACTGAAAAGAGCTTAAATATAACTCCCTAGAGGGTTCTCTTTTTCATAACCCAATTTTAACGACTCTGAAAAAAGCAGAAAAAGTGTACTCAATACCCTTTTACTAGGTTTTTAACAAGCATGTCAACAGTATGAACAATGCTCGATACTTTTTCATTTTCACCCAAAGTATGAAAAAGACAAAAGGAACTTGAAACATAGCCATGAGCTTTATGAATATGACTTGGAAAATCTGAAAATCTAGTTAGAATTAATTTCATCATAAAACTATAGGAAACCAATGATAAAAACCCACAAAATTAAAGTATTTTGATTTAATAATAAAATAAAATAAGTCAAAATTGCTATAAAAGGGGTAAAATAGTGAAAGTTTTACCATTTGTGTTTTTTTTTACCATAAGGAGAGAGTGAACTTAATGAAAAGAAGCTTATTTTCAACTGTGGATTCTAGGAGCTACAGACTATCTTTGTTCAAGCCGCTCAGGACCGGTAAGAGTAAAAACCTTTCTCTTTCATATTCATGGTGTATTTTTTCCATTTTCAGCCATTTTTAGGGTTTCTAGAGCGATTTCCAACGGGGATTGTGCGCTTGGGATGACTCTTTTTCTTCTATTGAGGTGTTCACCAGCGCACTGCTGAAATGGAGCAGAGATACTGAAGGCACTCTATCCAAACTCAGCAAAGGCATTGGCTGTTTGTCTACATAGACAAAAGGCACCGAGAGCAAGGGAAAATTGAAACCTCCATTTTTTACCATGCATTTTTAAAAATGTATTTTTCCCACAGACTTTGATATGTTTCTAATGCATTTTTGAGCTGTGTTTGTAGGAAAAACCACCTACATCATGGTGATCTAGAAAGAACATGAACATGAGTTAGATGATTTCTAAGTGACTAATGACCTGGTAACCATGAGAGATATTTAGGAATGTGGGATGCTTAAGTATTTCAGAGTGCCTGGAATGAAGGCATATGTGCACCTTCTAGAATACATCATTCAGGTGCGGGACCCAAATCAGTAGCATTTCATAGTTGGGGCCCACACATTGAGCATAGACATAGACAGCCTCTAGTTTCTGACTCGGTTGTCTCATAGAGGGATACCATTAGTTCTGAAAGTACCACAGGGCGGTGATTTTCACTAGATGACCTGATTGACCCCTATTGTTCGTTGGGGACACTTTCCCAAGGGGGGGAAAAGTCCTATCAAATCAATAGTAGATTGACCTTTGAGAATAGATGTTTACATTATTAGGAAGTTCACAAGGACTGGGTCAACCCATTTGACTACCAGGGCACATATGTTATATTTTTTCGAGTGTATGGCTCCCACAATATTTAACTAGAATAAAGGTTTACTAGTTAGCTTGAAGGACCAGTTAAACAAATGCATATGGTAGAAACTAAAGAAGTTTGGCTATGGGGTGGTAATAGTGCCTTTCTTCCTAGAAAGGGTACTACTGATGAGGCCTCTAGTAGCCTTGAGTAGGATAGATGTCGAGGAACCTAGGATGGTCAGGTGGGCATCATGGCCCATCATGGTGGCGGAGGTTCACAAGTTACATACGGATCGATCTTCTTATCCTGGCTGAGAAGCCAATTACTGATGATAGAAGACTATGCTTATGAGGGAACACATTTCCATAATGATCCTGAAATTTCATTTCTCGAGAGAGAGGAGTGGGACGATCGAGGTAAGAAAGATGTCACTACTTATGTTTTTAATATTTAAATTTTATATTTGATTTTTATCACGTAAATATGAGATATGCAAAAATGACTTGTGTAGACATAGGGCCTTCTCATCCAACTGGAGCATCACCCATTGAGAGGTGAGGATCAATTTGAGAGATGGAGATATGTCACATAGAGGCGGATGAGGAGCTTGAGGAGATCGAAGAGAACCTACAGCAGTTGATTATGGATATATCTGATTTATCTATTGATGACTTACCTAGGAGGTACCAGCACTAGACAACGGGGGTTTCAGGCCGCTTTGCTAGGATACTTTGTAGAGTGTCTCAGGTCATGGTGTGCTATCATGAGCATCATCATGAGTATTAGTCTATAGAGTCTCCCTCATTTTTGTACTGTATTTACACTGAAATCTTCGAAGCTTCATTTTTTTCCCCATATATATGTGTTTTGAAACTATGACAGTCCTAAACATTGGGTGATCTCAAATCTTGATGCTTCAGTAATTTTTTATCTCAGCTTTGCCTTTTTGTATACATATGACAAACTTTACTTACAGATGTGTGTGCAAAATGTGATGTGTGAATGTATGCCTACTATAAACCTAAATGCATGATTTTTATGTTATAATGAACTTAACTATGAGCAATATACCAATCCAAGACAAAGTTTGTCAAGGAATATGCTAGAGCATTTAAGTGTCTCAAAACATGTTGATAAGAAAATTTCTCAAAAGACCTTTATAAAATCCTAACTCTTTGGAATGTATGAAGGGGTAGGGGATTCCGGATGATGTAGAATCGGTTTAACTTATGAACAACCAACTCTAGGTCTAAGTAAACCCCAATTTCTCTTGCATCATTAGCAAGGGCTTCCGTCAATAATATAATGACCGCATGATACTCTGCAAGATTGTTGGTGGAGGGACCCAAACAAGTACCCCCTAAACTCACAAGATCACATGTAGGAGAGTACAACACCCAAGCTTCTGATGCAAGATTCAAGGTGTAACGATTAACACCATCTACAAAATTGATAAAGGTGGTCATATCTCCATTAAACATAGGATACACGTAAGTAGGGTTTGTGAAAAAACACAGGCTTACATTCACATAAAAAACCACACTTTTTAAAGAAAACACAACACTCTATAAACAATATTTACGAAGAAACTATGCTAGATGACCTAGGCATAGTATCTTTTGAGGTATATCCCATTGCGGGGCTCTCCCAAGGGTATCTGGTCAAATTCCATTAAGTCATATGCTCCTTTTTCCAAAACACAACTGATGATATAAGGCCCATCCACATAGATTCCAGTTTCCTTGCCCCCAGTTTATCATGTTTTTGGTCATAGGTCAATACCGGGTCTCCTTCATTAAAAGAGCGTGGTTGAACATATATGTCATATTAGGATTTCATTCGTCGCTTGTGTGCCTCATTTTCTGAGGCAACATCACAATGATTTTCATCAAGCTTGTTTAAATACAGAAATCATTCTTCTTATAGCGTGGCATTGGGAAAAATTTCTACAACGAGCTTTAGAGAAGATATCTCACACTCTATTGGAAGAGTGAGCCCTACTCCATATACCAATTGGAATGGTGTGAAACCAGTGGAATTTTTTACGGTAGTCCTATAGGCCCAAAGTGCAAAAAATGTTGCAAGTTCCAATTTGATTTCGTTTTCCCTACCATCCACTGAAGAATGGTGTTTAAGACTTTATTAATCGCTTCAACCTGGACATTGGCCCGAGGATAGTAAGGTGTGGAGTTATCATGATGAAACCCTAATTTTATACTTAGTTCTGCCATCATCTTATTCTAGAAATATGACCCATGATCAATCACAATGGCCATAGGAATCATGAATCTAGCAATGATATGGTTAAAAAGAAACAAAGCAGTTATCTTTCCATGTTCAATGTATGTGGGCACAGCCTGAGAATATTTAGTGAAGTAATCCACAGCCACAGTAATGTAGTCATGCCCCCCAGTTGAGGTAGGTATACAGTGCATGAAGTATATGCCTCATTTTGCAAAAGGGTCAACTTTTATGATAGGATGGAGCAGAGCTAGGTGGGTGTGCTTTTTAGACGTGAATAATTGACAGGGAGGGAATTTTTTTATGGTTTCAATACAATATTGGAATATCGAATGCCAAAAATACCTTGTGCACAAGATCTTCTGGGAAGTAGCCAACCCAGAGAGGTGACCACTGCAAGCTCCAAAGTGGCAATCATTCAAAACAATCTCAGCTTCATCATGAGTGAGACAACGTTGTAATATTGAATCAACACCATGAAGATATAAAGTATCATTTAAAATGAGGTAATACTTGGCTTAGTGGAGGATACGACAACGCTTATTGCAAGTGGAATCAGGATGATATCTTTGAGTTTGGAGATAGAGAATGAGATATCCATACCAGGGATCAGTCATACTAATGAGTAACAAATATTCATTAGGAAATGAATCAATGGGATCAGTTCCCTCAGTAATACAGGGAAGGTCACACATAAGCTCTGCGAAAACAAGCAACTTCTTAGAAGTAGATTTGGAAAATTCCAAGAAATCCTAGAGAATAACAATCCAATGTGAGTATTTTCCCCCAAGTACTTGATGAGTCAAGACATGATACATGGGGTTAGAATCTGGGTAGACAGTAGTTGTGCAAAAAAAAATGTAGTAATGGAACTTCTCAACCGTGATGAATGTGGCTAGAGCAAGCTTCTCCACATGAGAATATTGGGTTTTGGAATCTAGAAGAATCTTACTAACATAGTAAATCACATGTTCCTGGTCATGTTCATTAGTATGGACTAGGACCATACCCATAGTTGAAAGGGATGCAACCACATATAGGGAGTAATCCTTGGTATAATCGGGTGGTTTCAGCACTGGTGGATGCATAAGAGCATGTTTGAGTTTGTTGAACACATGCTACACCAAGTCATCCCAAACAAAAGGGATATCCTTTTTTAACAATCACATGAAACTGTGCATCTTTTTAGCGTAGTTGTAGACGAAATGAAGTAAAAGTTTTCCTTCCCTTGCAAAATTTGGAGTTCTATAACATTGGTGGTAGCGGGTAGAGCTAGGATGGATTCAATATTCAAAGGGTCAATGTGGATGTCATCCTTGGACACGATGAGACCATGCAGTCATCCAGTTTCGACATAGAAAACACATTTGTACGGTTTCAAATGAATGTTGAAATGGAGACATCTAAGAAAAATAGGTCTCATATGATCAACATGGTGATCCCACTACTTCGAATGAGCAGGAAGGTCATCAGATAAGGTTCCACAATGTGTTTAATGTCTTGGAAATCATATGACATGGCGCGTTGAAATGTAGTGCCAGCATTCAATCAAGCCAAAAGGGATTTTTCGATAGGAAAAGGTCCCCCATGGGAAAATGAAATTCGTCTTATGTTTATCTGAAGGGAGAATTTTGATTTGATTATAGCCAGAGAAGCCATCCATGAATGAAAATATGACACTTCTGACATAGTTATTGATAATTTGATCTATGTACAGGGTAGGGAAGTTGTCTTTTGGACAAGCCCTATTCAAATCCCTAAAATCAATGCAAACCCTAATAGTACTCTACTTTTTATTGACAAGGACTATGTTGGACACCAATCCAGTCAAAGGCTCTTCAGAGTAAATGAAATCAACCCTAAGACATTTTTTAACTTCCTCCTTAATGGATGCTACTTTTCTTGGATGTACCTGGCATAGCTTTTGTCAAACTAGATTGGCACTAGGGTAGTTTTTAATCTCATGAATTGCAATGGAGCGTTCTATCCCTGGCATTTCTTCATAGGTACAAGCAAAAACATCTCTAAATTCCTTAAATAAGGTCGTATAGGACTATATCTATGAAGGTGAAGAGTTCTGGCCTATCTAATTGTTCTCTGAAATACCAACTTTCATAGATATATCAACTGGAATGGTTTTGGTAGTATTACATAAATTACCCTCATATTTGACATTACGAGTGAGGATTGGAGACTGAGGGTCAGTGACTATATCAGAAGAAACTGTTGATGCAAATTGTTCTTCTACCACATGGAAAGGGGGAAGGGAAGAAGATATATGACAATGATTTCTCCAGGGAATCTCATCTAGGGACATAAATTCCATGATGGATTCATCAGAGGGGAATGTATGCAAAAGATAATATAGAGACAAGGCGGGGTGGGGGGGGGTTCTAGAAAATATGGTAGTTCATAAGGATATGAAGCCACCAATAACTTATCATTGATGGTGGGGTCACTGGTGGTTTGAATAACATTGTATGTTTCCTAAAAATGATTCATTGATGTTGATTTAGCAATGGAATTCTCTTTTTCTATCATTGAGGTAGAAATCATATTCATAGATTCAGACAGCAAAACAGGAGGAGGATTTGATAATGGAAAGACTCTCATGAGTGAAGAGTATTTATTAAGGCCTACTCAAATGTTATGATATTACAGGGTCATCAGAAGTGGAACATTGTTCACATTATTCGAAATGGAATTTGGTGAAATGGAATCTAACTGATCTATCGTAACAATCTTTCCTTGGAATGGGAACTGGAAAATCTGAAAAAATAGATGAAGCAATAGCTTGCATAGAATAAAACTAGTTTCCACCTAGGAGAATATTGTAATTCAAAGGAGCATCAACAAATTCAACATGAATGGAAACTGATACCCCCCCTAGTTCAACCTAGAGATAGGGCAGTAATCCATAAGGTTGAAATTCACGACCATCAAAGGCCTTTAGTGTTGTGGGTGAAAGATTAATCTCAAGAGAACCAATGGCTCTCCAACAAGAAAAATACATTATCAAGGTAGATGCTCCCTCATCTAATACGATATGATGGATGGTCTTTCCAATGGCATTTTTGGACAATTGGAAATCCTACTGATGTGAGAGCCTAGTTTTAAAGTCATCCAACTTGAAAGTGATTATGTTACTATTCTCAGGATCCAAAGCTCCAAGGTCTATTAGCAAATTCTTTCGTTGTGTGGGACATGTTTGGAGTACCTTAAGAGCCAACATAGTGCAGGGTGCCTAGGCCATATATTCTACTATATTATAGTAATGTGCTGCACGTGCATTATGATTAAGAATTGACTTATGAAGTGTACTCTTAAGTGGGTGGGTGAAGAATTGCATGAGGAATAGGTTTTTCTATCTGAAGACCATTACTTAGAGGAGGGGTTGAAGCTGAAGGTTTTTCAGGTTGAACATCGTTAATTTTATTTTCTGGAGGAGGGTCATAACTATGAGATCGAGTGTTAAGGTTAATCGTTTCGCTGGACATCATTTTAACTTCATCAATGGAAGATGAAGTAGGCCCATGCAAGGATTGATGGTCAATAAATTGTTGTTGGGTCGAGAAAGGGTTTGTAAGAACTACTGGGGTGGGTGAACTTTTCAAAAATTTGTTAAATCCCTCACGATGAGGACACTCTTTGGTGAAGTGATCACCTCCACAAATTAGGCAGGGATACTTTTCCTTTCTCTTATTTTTTGAATCAACATCAATATTTTGTGCTTTGTTACCTTCATGTTTGGTATCATATTTATTAGATTTATTTTTACCTTTCTTCAATTCCTCACAAAGATTCAGCGGATTGAACCGTGTTTACTTTAGAGGGAGAAACAGGAGGGGATGCAGTTTTGGGTGGTGGCACTGGTTGATTTTTATTTTTTGTAGACTTTTTCGTCGATTGAGTTTGAATTGAACCAAGAATTCCATCAGCAGGTGGTTCAGTTATAGGTCTTGAAGGATCCAATGTGGGATAAGGAGCATGAGGAATTAAATCATATAGAGTTCTTGACTAGGAATAAACCAAGTCTAGGTACTAAGCATGACTAATAGCCTTCTCCTTAGTCACAACACCTCCCATGGAGACATCTCTAGCAATGGGGGGAAGTAAGGATTTAATAAACTAATCAACAAGTAACCGATCGGGAATAGGATCTTTAATCAACCTACGTCTTCATCTCCATTCATGTATATGATTGCAGATATGGGTGGAGGTAGTCTGGAAAAGAGAGGTTAACAAGTCTGTACATGTCTCGTACTAAATTGGTAACTGAAAATTAGTTAAAATTCCATTAATAAAGCATTAAAGTCCCAGAAGGAATGTTGGGGTAGCTTGATATACCATTTCACACACTACTACATATTGCTCAAAATTCCCACGAAATTTTTCCACAAAATAGGTAAAACCATTGCTTTCGTGGAAAAATAGTGTTAATTTTTTTAAAAATTTCAAAATTTGCCCGACATTCGTTGTTATTGCGATGAAGCTTTCAGCTTGTTGCTCTTACGATGAAAGTCAGTTTTGTTCACTATCATGACGAGTTGACCTTATCATATCTATTGCGACGAATGCCAAACATTTGCTTTTTGTTTTTTTTATATTAACAATCATTTTGATTTTTTCTTTATTCGAAATTTGACCATTGTCCATTTTTTCCAGAACCACGACCCTCATTGATCTATAAATACATGTTCTTAATTCATTTATTTAGAATACTTGCTAGAGTTGCAGCGATATTTCTATTGCTTTTTCATTCTACGATTTATAGAGTCCAGTACTGGTTTGACATATCGAATTTTTGTTCTCATTCATTTTCTAGGTTAGTTTGACTGCAATGCACTAGTATTTTTTTTTGTGGGGCCTTTTTTTGTTGCACCCTTTATCATGTCAATTTGTTGAAACCTTTTAGTCTCTAGTATAACGAGCATGAACAATATTAGTGTGAGGAATTTGTTGTGAAGAATTTATATTACTGTTGGAACCTTTTCTTCTATTTTGTATAAAGAAATTTCTATTTTTAGTAAATTATTTAACTTTAGCGTGATGAATATTAATAACAACAATATATAGGGTTGGAAGAAAATTATAATTTTAATTAATAATTATTTGATTACCTTTTAGATTTACTCCTTTAATTAACCTAAAACAAATTATTTTTGACTTCCACTATCTGACATAATGTTGAAATTTTATTTTTATTTTACTATTCCTTAAATGTGTCCATATGGATAGTATTGGTATCCCAAATGTGTCAACCAAGGGAAATCACACTTGAAATTTTTTAGTGATGGAAAAACATCCTCATCATCAACCTAGATGAATGTAAAAATGTGACATATACATAGTAGACCATCACAACCAACTTAACCCATACAATATTTTGCTATAAAACATAACCCTTGAATTACATTGGAATTTCCGACATAATAATTGTACATTGAATGTACTATTTTGACATAATCTAACATAAATTAACATTTCAATGTGACATAACTATGTTCTCAGCCTTCTTTATATCAAAATTTGATATAGGCTTGCAATCTAAGAAAATGTTAGAATGTGGAATTTTTGGAGGACATCATCTCCATATTAAAATGGTTCATAATTTTGAATTGAAACTCTTCACCATAGCCAGTTTCCATTATGGTTGTTGTAACTATTGTCAACATAGTCAATATAGTTTAATGTGTTCAATAATGGATAACCATGGTAAACATAATTAAACGCATTGACCATTGGAATGTTACACAACTATATCAAGATGTTGAAATCCACAATGCAATATGGGACATAAGGATTGTTGATTGTACTTATTTGACATAATCCACCATAAATTATCTTCACGATGTGACATACCTATGTTGTTATAAACATAAATACCCAACCTAATTTGACATAGTGCAACTTCGTGTGCTAATTTGACTTAGTTAGTAGGTCTAAATTGACATAATTAGTACTTGATTTGACATAATCTAATGTGTGTAATAATATAACCTATGTACTAATTTGACATTATTTGACAAAATGCATTCTATGTACTAGTAATTTGACATAATCATTGTTGAATTTACCAATTTGACGTATCGAACCCAAAAAAATGTCACTACGTACCATACGTAAGTTATTAGTTAATATTGTGGTGGTTAATTATAAATAATTCACCACAATTAAGTATTGATGTTTTTTTTTTGTTGGCAAAGTGGTGGAACCCCTTGACTAGTAGGGTTGCCATTGGCTGAGTGGCCACAAACCAGGGGCATCTAAGCCATCAAAATCACCCGAGGATCGCACCCAGCTTGGACCGCACCAACCCTTAACATGGTTGGATTTTTTGTATCCGACGGGATTAGAACCGGTGACCTTCCAGCTTAGGGGGCGCCTTAACCATACCCCGCCACCAACTGTTCTACATCTCGCGGATCACAATTAAGTATTGATGTTATTAATTAATAGTATTATTAATTAATTATAAACATTTATTATTAAATAATGTAATGCCCGACGTAGTGTGTTAAGCCCTTCGACATGTGCTGTGATTATTATTTGTGTTCTTATGTTGTACTAGGTGCATGTACTATGGAATCTGGTCATTATTATTATTATTTGTATTCTTATTATTATGTATTTATTTTTAGACATACGTTATATATTGATTAATGATTTTTTTGTTGTTATAGGCTATCCGAATGTCAAATAAATTTTCTTGGGAAGAAAACAATAGGAGGTATGTTGAGGCTATGGCAGCATTAGAGGTGAAGGGTGATAGAAAGTGTTATTTCCCTTGCAATGATTGCATAGGTTTGTGAAACAGAAGTATTTTATTAACATCAGCTGAAAAACATTGTAATAAGGGGCATGCTGAAGGGGGGGTATGAATATCATCCATTGGTAAGACATTATTCATTACATATTGTACTTCTTGTAATAGTACTGATAGTGTATTCACAATTTTTTTTATAATTTTAAATATATTTGTTGTATATTATACACTAATGTTATTGAATTTTATGTAAATATAAAGAAAATGCCCCCAAGATGTTGACCGCCAAAGAGCTGTTTGCCACATAATAGTAGAAATACTACTTTACAAGACAACGCACATGGAGATCATGTTATTGAATATGGAGTAATTAATGATACTATGGATGAAGATGACGTTGGTGATACTAATGGTGAAGAGGAGATAAATAGATTGTTGCAAGACACATTTGCTCCATTGGACGAGGACAACCTCCATGATTTTCATGATATTCCTCTTCTCAAGAAGTCCCAAGAACCTCTTTATGAAGGCTCAACAACCAATATTCTATCTGTTATATTGTTGTTGGTGAACTTGAACGTTTTGAATGGTTTATCAAACACTTGTTTCACACAGCTCCTAAGGTATGTAAATTTGATTATTTTCCTCTATTTTTAGTGTTAATTAATTCATAAATTAGGAATATGAATTATTTATGATGTATATTGTTTACATTTCACTTTTTGTCAATGTTGCAGATTGTTGGGTGAATTTCTATTACCACCATCAAATAATTTACCACGCACAAGTTGAGAGGTATTCTTAATTATGAAAGAAATTGGAGTGGAGTATCAATCTATTGATGCATGTCCTAATGATCATATTATATATTATGGACAGTATGCATCAGAAAACAAATGCCCACAATGTGAAATTAGTAGATATCGAACTTATCAATTAACAAAAGAGGTCCTTGGAAAAGTTCTTCGCTATATTCCCATAATTCCACGTTTCCGATGACTATTCAGGTGCCAAAGTATAGCACAGTTTATGGATTACCATGCAAAGAATAGATGTGAAGATGGTGTTCTTCGAATTCCTACAGATGGTTCTGCATTGAAGAACATCGAAGAAAAATGGCCAAGATGAACCTAGTGATGTTATACTTTCATTGGAAGCTGGTGGTTTCAATCCATTTGGTGAGATTCATTCTACTTAGTCAGTGTGGCCTGTTTTCATCATAAACAATAACCTACCTCCTTGGATGACCATTAACAGATTGCACACAATATTGGCAATGATTATTCCAGCACAACTGAAATTCAACCCAAAATCTGACACCTTGCATGTCTGAAATTCGACACTTCTCTGTCGCATCTTTGACACATGCACTTTTTTTTTTGCCGTAGGTGGCATAACGTTGGATATTCGACGTGATACCAAAGTCGGTCGAAGATCTGACACAACCATGGTGTCGCCTTTTCAACATTTATCTGTTTCAAAGTGTCACTAAAAACTTGCACAAAACATCGAATATCTGACGCCGACCAACACTTGAAGGGTCAACCTTCCAATGGGAAAAAGTATCGGAGTCATGGCAATTCCGTCAGTGTTTTTTTGGAAAGTGTCAAATATTCAACGCCTACCGACACTTGAAGGGTTGGCCTTCCGATGGGCTGAAGTGTCGGAGTCATGGCAACATCGTCGGTGTTTTTCTGAAAAGCGTCGAACATTCGACGGGCAAGGTGTTAGAGGTTCAATAAAAGGAATCAGTTGACCATCGGCTGAAGGTGTCAGATATTTAACAAAAGTGTCGGAACACCATCGAAAAAGCACCGCATGGTGGTATATTTAACAAAAACAAAATTGATAGTTCACTTAAACATGTAGTAACAGTGGTAACATTTGAATGTATTGAACGCACGAATATTTTGTGGTTGGTCATAATGAGGAATGTATAAGTTGACAACTTTCAGAGTACTTATAGTTTTGCATCAAAGTTGAAACCACTAGGTGCAATCCCACCCTGAATAAAAGGTAAAGATGTTGTGTAAGTTGGATTTTACAATTTTTATGACAGTCATAAACATGAAAGCAATTAGAGACTTCTCTAGATAAAAAGCAAGTAAAGGCTTACATTCTAATAGTCAACATGATCAAATTTTCTTCACTAATATCTATGAGAAATTGATCAATATCCAAAACTAGACATGTTGAATACAAAATATAAAATATTAGCTCAGAAAGGGATGCGATCCATTCTTCAAAAGTGGAAACTTATGAATTCAATCAAACAAAACAAGACTATAAGCCCCATTACCTGTCTGGGCATCTCTAGTGTTTACATCAATATTACCAAACTTCCCCTGATTCATTCAGGGATGAAGCTCTTAGATGGTTTCACCACCTAGCACTGAATCTATTAGTCACTTCCAACAAATCATAGATGCCTTTGTTGGACACTTTGACATAGCTAGACTTATGATATTGGCATGAAACTTTTGTTCAACATAAAATAGAGGGATGATGAATCACTATTTCATTATTACTTCTGAATGTGGCCTCAAGTTGTTTCCTCGTGCAAAACAAATATTGATTATTGTCAACTTGTTGAGCTCACAAATTCACTTAAACCATGAGTACGTCTTTACTTGCTTACAAAACATCTAAAGTGATAATAGAATGTCATAGAAAATTGCCTTGCATATATGAAGCTTTGGAGATTCAAGCTAGTCTAGACTTGCAACAATACCAAACACCTATTATTTGTGTAGATAGAAACGTTAGCATAAGTGGAGATAGCGTGGTTGAAACTTCAAACATAGACAAATAGACGTGATACAACTCTTCTGACAGATAATGTTGATAATTTGTTTTCATTTACAGCTCTTTACCTAACAACTCTTACGACATATCAGTATGGTATGCTTATATATATCTTTTTCATTCTAGAGCACACACTCTGCTGGTGATCATTGAATTTTATGCATCAAAATAATCTAATTAGTGTTTTAGATATGATAGATTTTCACTCAACATGTCCAAATGAATGATGATATAGAATCATTTTGTCAAACATATAAATAAAATGCATGCTCAAGTCCAAGTCAATTGAAGGACTAAAATGTAAAATATTGTTAGTTTTTCAACATTTAAGCTAGCATTATGTTAGGATCTTTTCACTGAGAGAATAACAAGTGCAGCAATAACATAAGCACATCACATGAGACAAGAGACACAAAGAGTTTTGGTAGGGGAAACCATAAATGGAGAAAACCCCTCAACTTCCTCTAAGATAGTATCACCACAAGATGTGAAACCAAAACAGTAAGATGACCTCCCAACACAACAGAAGCCTTTTGTCTTCTGTCAAGCCAAAGTATTTCCTTCTCCAAAGGTGCGCCACACTTGAGAGAGCAAGTGATGTAATTCACAAGTGATAAATAGAGAGACACACACTCTCTATTTATATTAGTCCGTTCACTTAAGTTGCCATTTCACATGTAGGCTCAACCCTAATAATTACTACTCGAGCCTACACCTTAATTAGTGTATAATAACTCAAGTGCCCCAAAACTGTGGGGATGTACCTAATGACTTGATATGACTTGATTACATTATTAATCCTCCTGATCGGAACATCGGGGCATGACCACATGACTCAAATACATAATAGAAACATCCTGGAATAAACATCGGGTCACAATACATAGAATACATAGAAGAATACATTCCGAAGTTACATATACATCAACACTCCCTCTTAACTAGGAAGGTATTCTTTCGACACAATTTTTCAGCACTGGTCTTCTTCTCTGCATCAACTAGATCATCTTCGTCTTTGAGTCATCTTCAACTTCAAGTCATCTTCGTCTTCAAGTCATCTGGATCTGGATCATCTCTCGATGGAATCACTGGATCTAGATCATCACTGGATCTGGATCAACATCACTGGACTAGATCTGGATCATCACTCGATCTGGATCTCCACTATTGGATCTGGATCATCACTCAATCTGGATCTCTCGGATTCATCATAACTGGATCTGGATCATAGCTCGATCTGGATCTCCACTGGTCATCATCATGTGTGTACTATCTCGTAATAGGAAGTTCTACAGAGCCAGCCCTTTTTCATGTTGGTTGTAGGCCTACTCTCCTGTAGGTCTTCGCCCAGCACTTATATCTGATCATGTAGTAAACTACAATCACATCAGAAAGGCCCA
This sequence comes from Pseudotsuga menziesii, assembly GCA_001517045.1. Classification (NCBI taxonomy): domain Eukaryota; kingdom Viridiplantae; phylum Streptophyta; class Pinopsida; order Pinales; family Pinaceae; genus Pseudotsuga; species Pseudotsuga menziesii. The sequence goes on from LPNX010470775.1 coordinate 138,055, forward strand.
GCACTCACATTCACCAGCATGATAGGCACAATCAACTACCATCTATGAAATGGCTCAGCACTTATATTTACCAGCATGGTAGGACACATCAACTACCATCTGTGAAAAGGCTCTGCACTTATATCTGACCTACTTGTTAGAAGGGCACCATCCCATCCAGGCAGGAGCCACCTCCGCCACAATCATGGAAGACTCTCAACCAGGTTGGACCCACATCCGCCACAATGAAGAGAGATTTCTGCACTTACATCTGACCTACTCGTCAGAAGGGCACAATCCCATCCAGGCAGGAGCCACCTCCGCCACAATGATGGAAGACTCTCAAACAGGCTAGAACCACATCCGCCACAATGAAGAGAGATTTTTGCACTTACATCTAACCTACTCTTCAGAAGGGCACAATCCCATCCAGGCAGGAGCCACCTCCGCCAAAATGATGGAAGACTCTCAACCAGGCTGGAACCACATCCGCCACAATGAAGAAAGACTCTCATCCAGGCTGGATCACATCCGCTCACAGTGATGAGAGATTTGTGCACTCACATCTGACCTGGTAGGAACTGAATCCTACACCCTCGTCAGAATGGCCCCCAGTCCCTGACTGAGCTACCTAGTAACTGACCAGGTGCCTCCACTCTCTCGGAGAGTGGCAATTGCCCTTACATCTGTCCTACTCAACAGAATGGCCAGCACTCACATCTGTCATGGGAGGAACTTAATCCTTTAGCCATGACCAGAATGGCTCAGCCCTTACATCTGACCTGCTTGTCAGAATGGCTCTCTCAGTCCCTGACTGAGTGTTCCTGGTAACTGACCAGGTGCCTCCATTCCTCGAATGGCAGTTAGCACTCATATCTAACATGGAAGGAACTGAATACTCTCACCATGACAGAATGGCTCAACCCTTACATCTGACTATGGAAGGAACCAATCCTCTCACCATGTCAGAATGGCTATGGGTCTCATCACTGTCTCTGGGAAGGAACCTCGATCTGGAGAACACCAAGTCTCTCTCTGAAGTACTCGAACTTCTGCCTAGCCAATGGCTTCTTCAATACATCAGCTATCTGTTCCTCCGTCGTAATATACAGGAGCTTCACTGCTCCTCTCTGCACCATATCCCTGATATAGTAATACTTGATCTCGATATGCTTCGACTTGTCATGGAACACTGGATTCTCTGACAACTTCATGCAACTCTGGTTGTCACAATGTATACAAGTAGCATCCAACTGGAGATCAAATATATCAGACAGTAGCTTTCGTAGCCATACTGCCTCACAACTAGTTGAACAAGCTGCGACATACTCTGCTTCAGCTGTACTCAGTGCCACATAGGATTGCTTCCTGCTAAAACAAGATATCACACCTGATCCCATACTAAAGCAACATCCTGAAGTACTCTTCCTATTGACGGCACTGCCTACCCAATTTGAATCAAGATAACCCTCCAGGTACCTCAGAATATGCTTTGCAGCAATCAAGTGAACACTTCTTGGATCTGTCAGGTACTGGCTCAAGGTGTTCACAGCAAAGCAAATATCTGGTCTCGTGTTCGTCAGGTACATCAATGACCCAATCATCTGACGATACATCGTAGCATCAACCGACTCTGAAGAAGCATCACTCAATAGCTTCAGGTTCGATGCCATGGGTGTGGCCATAGCCTTGCAGTCCATCATCCCAAATCTCTTCAGGATCTCTACTGCATACTTCCCTTGTCCAAGGAAGATCCCATCTGAACTCTGCCACACCTCCATACCTAGAACAATAGTGCATCGACACATAACAGGAGCATCACTGGTCTTCCACCTTCAACCTTGGATCAAAGGTTAGAATCCACTTTACTCTCAGTAAAGCCTATAATCATCAGTAATCTGCCCATCCTGTCGTACCATGTCAAACCTCAGGATCTTCTGCAATCACTCCCTCTGAAGCGGAGCATCATACTCCCTCTGTCTTCTGTACTCTATGCACTGAAACATTCTATACTGGAGTGACAAGTAGTATCCATCTAGGATCACTGGATACTAAGATCCTCTATCTTGAACTTCTTCAAAAGTTCATCTTGCACCCATCTGTGAGCTTGTCATCCTCTATCAACCTTGTAGCAAAGGTTAAGATATTCATCAAGCTCATCATGTATGTGTTATCCCATGGGTGTCTTCTGAACTCGTACAAATCCTTCTTTCATTTGCACACATGATTATGCATGTCATGTGACTTCACTTCTATTAGCTGCAAATGTTTCTTTGTAGACTATGCCTTTTCTTCATGAGAAGCCTCATGCTACGAATCTTGCTTTGTATCCCATGATGTTTCCATCTACTACAAGATGGAACTATGAACTTCTCTTCAGGTCTCGATACTACGCCCAGACATCATTCTTTTTGAACTAATCTTCCCTTTCTTCTTGGTGGCTGGAAGGTTCTGCATCAATGATGTCACTGCACTCATCATATTATTCTTTGTCTTTGAACTGTCGTCACTTGTT
>LPNX010470775.1:140860-153994 GCA_001517045.1 Pseudotsuga menziesii
CTACATGGTCTCTGAATTCTGGATATTCTGATTTGTTCTTCCCTTCAAATAGCTTGAAATTCAGGAAGACCTTCAACAACTTTGCTTGCAATAGGTAGTGCTTTGTAATGCACATGTGCAAGCCTTCTATGCCAAAGCTCATTTGGATCTACTGTGTCATGGATCAAGGCTTGTTCTAGATGGCCCTTCAATTTGTACAAGCCTCCTTCTTGTTCTCCAATCACTATCGTATCATCGATAGTCTTTCCTTTTTGGCCATATGATGATTTGACCATCTATGAATGCCACCCACATTCCTTTTGCATCCAATGCTATAATGGAGAGAAGGTTCTTCTTGAATCCTATGAGAGCTGATATCAGAACATATTCATCCTCTCTTGAAGAATCTTCACTTTCATATCTGGATCTCTTTCTGGATGGTTCATCATCCTCTGCAGCATGAGAATGATGTCTTCTTTGGCCTTGACCAATTTCTTCTTGTGAAAGGATTCTAACCTCGTCTCCCTCTGAAACTGGAACCTCCATACTCATGTAGGTGTCCAATCCATTTTTATTCAGAGAGATCATATACTTCCAGGCTTCAAAGTTGTCAACTTCCCAAATCTTTTCACCAAGCTGATGTGATATATCATATTGAAATGAGAACCTCAAATGGAAATAGCAAAGGATTAGATCTTACCGATTTGAGGTGTCTGTCCTTGTCCTGGAGTTCGCTGATTTAGGGTTTGTCGCAGAAACCCTAATTTTCAAAAATTGGAATCTTTCAGATCTTATTGGAAAAACAGATAGATCTCTTCAAATGGAGCTGTCCAATGTACTCTTTTTCTGAAAACAGTGGAGGGAAGCTCCCGAAACAGGAAGCCCTAATTTTCTGATTTCTTCTGCAGAAATGCCTGTTACTATTTCTGAGATATATCTGAAATTAATGATCCTATGTGTCTGAAATTTTTCATTGAGGTAACCTCACATGTCCCTAATGCAACACCATAGGTTTCATCAGAATTGGTTTCACCATTTGGGATTTATGCCAAGGTGACCTGTTACAGGACTGTTCAGAACAACGAAGTTGTACGGCCTACCACGTGTCACCGGTTCATATTCTGAGTCTGATATTTGGACCACAGAAAGTAAAGTCCGTTCCATTTCTGGAACATCTTCAGGAATTCCATTTGGACCTCTGTAGCCGAAGATATCGCAGATCTCCCCAGGTGTCCTGTTTAGGGATGAATTCTGGAAGAGGTTGGAACCCTAACTTGGAGAGATCATATCTCCCTGAATATAGCGAATCAGAGGCTGAAATTTGGACATAGTGTTCATCAGGATTTTATCTTCATTCTATACACTTTTCAGCTTTTGATACTTCTCCAATATCGGAATATAGCGACTGTACCAAAACTTAGCAGTTTTAGTATTTAGGGTTTCTCTAGCTAGGGGTCAAACTAGGGTTTGACATTCCCAGAGATTTACCAAACCAAATTTCTTGATCTAGGTCTCTAAACTTTGGCTTTGATGAGGAGAACAATCCTATTCTGGTCTCACTCAAAAATTCTTCTTCTGTAGAAAGCCCTAATTTCCACATCGAAACTGAAAATGCTTGAAATTGAATTCCGCATCGACAAAAAGATGCACCCTTCAATGGAGAGTCATCCTAGTATACTTTTGCTGAAAATATGTGGAGGAAGATCCAAAAAATAGGAATCCCTAGTTCCTGTAGCTGCACAATGTCTTCTTCTCATGTTAGCTCTGATACCATGTTAGTTTTTCAACATTTAAGCTAGCATTATGTTAGGATCTTTTCACTAAGAGAATAACAAGCACATCAATAACATAAGCACATCACATGAGAAAAGAGACACAAAGAGTTTTGGTAGGGGAAACCATAAATGGATAAAACCCCTCAACTTCCTCTAAGATAGTATCACCACAAGATGTGAAACCAAAACAGTAAGATGACCTCCCAACACAACAGCAGCCTTCTGTCTTCTGTCAAGCCAAAGTATTTCCTTCTCCAAAGGTGCGCCACACTTGAGAGAGCAAGTGATGTAATTCACAAGTGATAAATAGAGAGACACACACTCTCTATTTATATTAGTCCGTTCACTTAAGTTTCCATTTCACACGTAGGCTCAACCCTAATAATTACTACTCGAGCCTACACCTTAATTAGTGTATAATAACTCAAGTGCCCCAAAACTGTGGGGACATACCTAATGACTTGATATGACTTGATTACATTATTAATCCTCCTGATCGGAACATCGGAGCATGACCACATGACTCAAATACATAATAGAAACATCTCGGAATAAACATCGGGTCACAATACATAGAATACATAGAAGAATACATTCCGAAGTTACATATACATCAACAAATATAAGTAGTTTGTGGATGCCCAATGGAGATATAAATCACTTGAGAAGAACTCACAACATTATAAAGGATAGAAAAATAATTTAGTTGTCAATTAAAGATAAGGGCCAGAGAGAAGTTTGTTATTTACAAAGAACTTCATAAATGCAATAAAGGATACCAAGGATTTTTATGAAATGGTGCAAATAAGAGTCTTAGATGGCATAACGTCCAATAATGTTGAAAAATGTGACACTATGAAGGAATTATTAGTATAATTGAGTAGAATGCTAGAAGGATATTTTGATATTACACATGATATTCCAAGCAGTTTTCCTCCAAAGAGGAAGATTGGGAACACGATAGACATAATTAATTCATCCATGTATGTACATGCTTCAATAATTACTCTACTTCATATTACTCCATTTATCCTTCAAGTTAAATGGCATACACAACTTGAAAAATATTGCTTTCCCATGTTCCAATATCGATTTCCATGGGATTACATTGGTTACCTCATTGGAAATATGTTTTGCATACTTTTCTTTGTGAAGGAAAACTTCCCTCAAAATGAGCTAGTTGGATTCTATAGCATATTACTGAGTTTTTTGGTAAGCTGGAAGGGATGTTTTTTAAGAACATACATGGAAATCAAAATTTTCACATAGAATGGTAGATGCATATAATTTTAAATATGCATCATGCATGGAAATCACACATTGCATTAGTACAATGATCAGACAGTGCAATAGCATACAAGCATCATATGTGCCACACCCCTATGCAATAGCATATCGTGCACATAACTAGAAAACACCACTAACTTATACAAGAAATTTCCAAAAGATCAAAGGTATGCAAGCTTTACCGATGGACTAGCTAGCAAAGAAGTTCCAAAATCTACAATAGAAACACAACCTCTAGCATAGAAACCTGCAACTAAATGTTCATAAAATCCCATCAATATTTTCATAAGATTCCTTAAAAAGCAATCATGTGCCCAATTGAATAAGATGGACTGTATGCTGACTTGTTGATTGATCATCAATGAGGGAGTCTCCCATGTCAAACTAAAGGAAATAGCAAAATTGATTTGTTAGAGTATATTAATCCCATGACATACCTACTAGTAACTATGACTCATACAAAGAACATGGTATGCATTTGTTTATCCTTAAATGCAGTCAATCTTAAACCTAGAAAACTAACATGATTCTATTACATACCTTCCAGTAACCCTTTTGAGTAATAGGAGCATATTGATGTTTACCCTTGAAGTGATTAGGATCAAAACCACCAAAAGTCATGGCTGCAAATGGGCTTTCTTCAATAAAAACATTTTTCCTTGGGAAAGAACCTCGAAATTGTTTCCAACAAATGTGAAAATATTGCCTTTAGCGAAAAGATGCCATACCAAATCTAGTGATCTATCATTGTAAGTCAGTGAAAATGAATGATACTCTTTTTCAGGTCGTGGATACCTCTATAAGATTGCCTGAAAACAACAAAAATAAACAGTTTTTATAACTTAAGCATTCAAACAATGCCTTCCAAAAATAAAGTAGCATATAGATGTTTATTTTTTCAAGTAGATCTCAATACTTTGTTACCATAGTTATCAATGCAGTCATTCTTCTTTTGTATTCCATAGTTGAGATGTTTTATCCAAGTGACCACTTTAAAATTGGTGATAAATTGGAAGCAATACAAAAAGATATAAATGCCTAATAAAAGATTTGCACAAAGAAGTCTTTATAACAAATTAGCAATTATGAGTAATAAACTGCATAGTGATGTTGGGGTGAAAAGTTACAATGGAAACTGAAAATACCAATGTGTACCATGCCCAACTCACAACCTATAGGGATAAGCACAAATATAAACATAGGTTTTCCACTGCACGATCAAACATGAAAGTTGAACAAGATATGAGATTAAGAAACAAAGTACAAAAATACTCGAGAAAGATAAACCGGGGCAGATAACAATATACCCATGCGGAATAATAGGGAAAAAAATGCTTCAGATACCATTTTCCTCACAAGTCTATCTATCTTTTTCTGTCTTTTGATCTTTCATATTCCCATCAAAATCAAATTCCTATCATATTTCTTGTAATGAAATGCCTACATTTAATTTTGTTGTCCTAGTTATATGGAATTGGTAAAGTATTACCAAGGGGCCAGCTATCATGATAAATAAAACTATTTAAGGTAATTGTTTAGATCAGATAGAACAAATTTCACCTCAATGTATGGTAATCATCATCATCAACTAAATGTATGTGTGTGCACATGCATAAATACCTAGTACACAGCTCAATCAAACAAAAGAAAACATAATTATACCTTGATTTATGGATCTTCACACTGTCTTCTTATGCTTTACCTTTCAAAACATCATTCAACATACTTAATTTTTTGTCCTATTGCAATAGTTTCATGTTAGGACCCATCAAATAAATTTATGTTTGTTTATGAAAATAACAAAAACAATCTAAATAAATACAATTCTATTACAATGTAAATTACAATACTATTCAACTATTCAAGTAAATTAATTGTTAAGAATAGATCACCTAATAAAACATGGATAACCAAAAATACTATGTATATAAGGCCATCAATCTAATCAAAATGCCATTTCTTGCCTCTTAACTACGGAAATGTTTCTCAACTCTATCTGTAACAAGTTCCAATGGAGGATTCAAATAGCAATAGTGAAAATTATACAATAAAATTATAGAAATAGATGTTTTTAATGTATTCTTACTTACCATTCATTGAGATCCTCTATGTTTCGAGAATAATTTAATATTCTCTACTAAACAGGACCAACCATGTGAAGGTGGAAGATCTTCTATCCCCTCCCCCCCCTCACATCACTCTCAACTCCCCAAACCCAATTCATCTACTTGGAAATAACATTTATTTCACTATTTCAAAATCCAAATAACAATGCATCTACTACAAATTATCTCACTCAATAGTTGAAAGATGCTTTCATTAAATCATTCATTAAACCATTCGACAATCATTCAACAACTGAAAAAAACATTCATTAACTCATTCATTAAAAAATTCCTTTAGTCAAGGGTAGAAAAAAAAATCAGTAAACCAGTCATTAAAGCATTCATTCAAACATTCATTCATGAAACAAAGGAAAAAACCATTAAATGTTTTTTTTTTTATAAATAAGAATTACTCAAAATTTGTTTAGTCACTTCCTTTTTACTTTTCTTCTCTTTAAATATTTAGTTAGAGTCACATCTTTCAGAACCTGATCATTGGTATCCCTACTAGTCTGCTCACAAGGTTGAACTTCAGGCGAGGGGCGATGAATTTCTACAATAATGTCAAAATATTTTGTTAATATATTTATATTTTGATAAATATGAGTAATTCATTTTAAAAAACATTACGAATGTGTGTTTTTACCTGCCATGGGCACATCAACATGTTCAACATTATCTCGTACAGGCCCAAACTGTTCCGTGTTATCTGCATCTACATGCTCTGCAGTTGAATTCTGTAGAATTAGAATTAATGTTCATCATCTACAATGGTATATAAAAAGTAGTAGTACATTAATAAATTCATTACCAGTATGAGGAGCATGATCTTCATTTGGTTGGTCATGTACATCCTTGACATGAGCGGGATCATTACTTTCCTGCACAAAAAGGAATAAATAATTTATGTTAATTTATTTATAAGGAACAAATTGCATGAGAATTAATAAATTATCATTAAACTATATAGTTTTTACATACCTGGGCACCAGATGGATCAGCAGAAGATCGTGTAGTATGCCTAGACAAGTTTCTCCAGTGTTCAACAATGGCGTCAAATCCCTGTTCGAAGCCAAGCTTCATGTAATCCGCATTGGGAAATTCTTTGAAACAGCCGGCCTTCATATTTGCATGATGTCATTAATTTTACATTTTTTGTCAGAACAAAACAAAAATAATAATTTGTATGATGCTTGGATGTGAATTCAAGTTTTGCGATATTTACATATCGCGCCGCCAAGTTGGAGTAACCACCAAGCCCAATCTTGTGTTGGCCAATTTTTTCAATTCTTTTCTTGGTGGCCTTAGATGTGTCCAAGAGCCTGATTAAGTTTTTAAATACATTAGTTGATGTATCAAAATTGATATAAAAACTAGTAATAATAAGGCTTACCACTACATTTTGGAATGTATTGCATACCTCCCTGTTCCAGCTGGTGGTATCTTTCTTGATTTTCTCAGGCCCTTCTCTTTTCCATATTCCACCATGGATTTCCACTCCATAGATGGAATCATTTGAGGGCATCATACCTAGGGTTCTTTTCTATGTGAACCCTATACTAGTCTCAGACAATCTTCATATGTTTTCCAGCCTTCTGTAGGACCTTTGATGTATCGAAGGTATCTTGTTCGAACAGACTAGCCAAGCAATTAGTTAGATCATCCTTTAAATCTTTTGGATTCTTGTTTCACATTGTGCAGATGTGGGCTCGAAGATGTCCAAGGCCAAATCATTCATATGTTTATAAAATATATCATTTCCTGCAAAACATTAATGCCATCATCTGTCAACATTAAAAAATATTATCGGTATATTAGACACAAATTATAAAAACTAAATTGAATAATCTATAATGACCTGGAATCCTCTCTATATTTATTGGAACCAATTCTTCATTCACCAAAAATGTACACACTATTGAACCAGTTCTAGTCACATGAGAAGATCCAAGAAATGCTTCCACATCTCCATCTAACCCTGCATCCAGCTCTTCTTCTACAGCATCTGTTGTGGGTGGGGCAGCATCAGCTACACCCTCCACTAAACCTCGGGGGTGTCGCAGAGCGTGTTGCCGACTGTTCAGTGGACAATATGGGAGTAGTATGTGGTGTATGTGGAGTGGTTTGGTCACTGGGACCAACATTCCCTTGACCACCACTGAGAATCTCCATAGCGCGCTGTATATTCAAACCATTTTATTATAAGTTCAATAACATATAAAATCAAATATTATAAAGTTTTTATAAATGAATTTACATTATTATTCGATAACTTACATGCACTTGTTTACGTTGTTGTAACAACAATTGAATCCTTTGTTCGATCCCTTCTGTTAGTGGAACTGCCAATGTCAGATGAATCAGTTCCTCATTTTTTTTCCCTTGTCTTTTGTAGCACCCTCAACGGGTCTGCAAACTCTCTAATTTCACTATCTCTCATCAACCGGGAGAACTCATTCTGTAAAGAGTTTTGAGACATTGTTTCATAAACCGAATCCCCTGTTTGTAATTGAAATACGTAAAAAATTGCTTAGTCTTTGAAGCAATAGTGTGCGCAAATAATTATATTAACAAAAAATTTCTATCATGATAGAGTCATAGTATTAAATCTAGGATTACCTGATGCCTAGACAAGGGTGTGGTCTAATCAACAGATGGGGGTTTACCTCAATCACCCACCTGCAAAAAAAGTAGAGAACATTATCACAATGAACACAATGTGTAAAAGCTAACAAATACAAAACAAAAAAAACACTATGCTACATGTTTTATATGTGTACATTTTTTAAGTATTTAGAATGTGGAATTACATTTTGGTTTGTTGGTTTCCTCGAGGCTCCAGTCGTCTGATCAATAGCTGGGGAATTTCCCCGATCAATCTGGAAAAAAGGTAGACAACATTACCATCATGAATGCAAACATAAAAATGAAAGAATACATAAAAAAATAAACATTATGTGTCATGATATACATGTTTACAATTTTAAAGTATTTGAAATGGAGAATTACATTCATGTTTGGTTGTTGCCCCGATGCTATAGTCGGATGATCAATAGTCGGCTGGATTCCTTGATCAACACTCTGCATGGAAAATAGATAAGATTATATAAATGGACCTAATATACTAATGAAAATACAGAACAACGTATCTGTATGTCCATCCTAAATTTAATATTACAGTGGCAATTATCAATGTATACTACTACCTTGAATCGGGTCGACAAACATCTACGGAGATGGATGCGCCCCTAAGAAAACCCTGCATCAAAAACATACCAAAAGTTACCTAAGGAAACATAAAAAGTAGAAAATTACAATTATATGCTAATGAAAAGTCCTATAGATGTTAAAATAATTAATAAAAGATTGGTTAAATTGTTTTTTGTACCACAAACATACTAACCGTGTTTGTATCTACACAATTCAAATTGTAATCAATAAGCAGTTCTTCACCAACAGCTATTGATTTAATTGCACATACAAAGACACGGTTTCCTTCATGCAACTCAAATATGCAGTTGGATTGCTTTAGTGTAGATCTCAGCTGTGTACTATTTATAAACCCCGCAATATTACCAGTTGTTTTTGGCCTTCCATCCATGTACAACATTGCTCCTTTATTTTGAGCTTTTTCTTTCAGTTGCATATATTTCACTGACAACCCATATCTACACATACTTCATGTATATTGGACCAGGCACATCCGATCACTGTAGTTGTAACAGAGTCCAACATACTCCATCAATTATATAAATCTACCATATTCAACCTTTATGTCGTCCATGCAAAACAACCCCAATCCATGCAATGACGATGGTGCAATTCTATATATCCTCTCATTCAAACAAAAATCAATGTTTACTTGAGGAAGATCACTAGGCACCCATTGTTTCACTAGGTGTTGATACCTTAAGGGTATGTCGATGTCTCCCACTATCTCATCATCATAGGAACATGACCTGTGCCCTTTGAGAAAAAAATTCATGCATTTGTTGAATTTTCTTCTAATCTTCTGACATCTAGTTAATCTAGCCCTTATAGACCTACTAGATGTCTCACTTTCCTCTAGTCTTCCCAAACTCCCTTCGCTGGAGGAAGACAGGTCTAACAAATACCTGTTTGGTTCTACCTGCACCATGGCCAAAAAAAATTTGGCATAAGCATAGCAAAATACCAGCAAAAAAACTAGGAAAGACTTATAAGCAAAAAACTTGTTAAAGAAAAATCTTGCCAAGAATGAGTTTGGTTAATAGGTGTGGGAATTTGGTAGCCCTAAAAATTCTAATGTATGCCCCTCTTTTAGTTACATACAAGTCTCCATTCTCACTTCTTTCTTGCATTTCCTTTTCCTAACATGAATTGGGTAGGCTTCATAAGCTTCATATGTATGCTTGTGGCCATTGTACTTTGGCCTTTCAAAGTTGTCAAGCTTGAGATGATCTGCTATGCATATGCATCAAATATAACACTGCAATTTATGCCAATATATGGCTGTAGAAGGCTTGGAGGTTCTCCTTTAATGGACTATCTCCTTCAAAGAAAGTATCTTCGCATTCATCTACATTTACTTCGGATAGAAGTGATACTGAGTTGGTATGTTGGTCACTTCCATCAAAAAGCATCTTTGACATGAGTTCCTTTTTCAAGGAATCTTTATTAATCTCCTCTTCCAAACTTCTGTCTGGTCACTTTTCCACTCTACATTGGCTTGATTATTCATTTTCCTAGCCACTCCTCTCTCCTTTACACTCGTTGTTGTTGTAACCCTTACTTTTGATGGTTGTAAGTAGTTTTTAGATCTCCCATGAATGATGTTGTGATGTTGTAGATGATTATCCATTTTACCTAACATGTTTTATGATATTTTCCATATTTGCTAGGGTGCACATCCTTGTTGTTTATGGCTTCTTTTGCTTGAAATCTGAATGGCCTAAAAGTGCCCAAATCTCATCTAGGACCCTTTAAGAGTCATAATAACAACTATTGTTATAGGATGTTATTCTCCAAATGATACACCAAAACCATCCTTATCAGTTAATATTTGTGTAGGGATGTTTTTCTGATCTCTCCCATAATTTATCATACTAATGGGATTGTGACTATCAAGTCAATGCCTTATTTGCATAGTGGCAATCCTACAACAGTACACTAGAAATTCTAAAAAATTCTAATGTATGCCCTAAAAATTCTTATGTATGCCCCTCTTTTAGTTACATACAAGTCTCCATTCTCACTTATTGCTTGCATTGCATTTTCCTAACATGTATTGGGTAGGCTCACAAAATATCATGTTATATATGGGCACTATGATATGCTCACAAATATTTATATAATGTATTGTGAATGTGTGTTCCTAAAGGATTTGGAAATATACATGGATGGGCACTATGCTTGGTCACCAATGCTTTCACGTCTCTGGAAATATGTTCGAAACATACATCACATATAGCAAGTATGATAACATGTAGAATGTTGGAGTGATTATGGTGGTTGTGTATTTGGATATGTAGGTGTTCTTATTATTGGCCTATTGCAAATTTAATCAAGTGAATATGGTGGTTGTGTATTTGTGAAGAACGTTTTTGTATTTGGGGGCTGATTTATAGATTGACGATTTTGCACATGGGTGGCATTTAGGGCCTACAAAGCAAGTTTTGTCTTAATCCAAATAGTGTTATGATGTATAGGAATCCTACAAAGATAATTGACTCGATAATGAAGTAGGTTTAGAGTCTCGAAGAATGGGTGGGGCAGCATTGGCTACAGATTTAATCAAGTGTGTTTCATCATTGCTTCGATTCAAGAACAAAAAAGTAGACATGAATTCTCTCCCTACATTAAGTCCACGTGCACATAATGACTAGCTTTGATACTTCCTAACTTTTCAGTATTCCTTTTGACAACAAAAGTGAAACATGAAACAATATCCTTACTTTCAACATCTTACACAACTGATGGCTTTGATCGAACTGTATAAGTACTTTATTCCCAAAGTAAATATTTTGAGACCTATGAACAAAGGGGAGCGATATGAGTGGTTGAAGGAATCCAATGGAGGATGAATTGATGCCCTATTCTACATACCCAAAGGTCCTTTTATAATGAATATTATCCCTAACTTATCATTGATTTGTAGTCTTCTATTGTTCACCCATACTGCTCTAAGAAACAAGGTTTTATGCCGATCTAGTATGTATATTCATGATGATTCTTGTTTTCCCATATTAATTTTCAACCCTAAGGCAATCCCATAGTAGAAAGAACCAAAAAAGACTATTCTGCACAAATCAAAAGGCTCTTAAATTAACCATATCATGCCTTCCTCAATGATTTGATAAAACCAAGGGGATGGAAAAAGGGTAAGGAAACATCAAATATCACTCACACCAGGGAATAATTCTAAAGCTAACCAATTGTATAAACCACAAAGGTCATCTTATCGTGTTAATTGTAAGAGGGGTAAAAAAAATGGACACGGTGAAAATTGACATAAAATGTTCAAATAAAAAATAGAGGACATCAAAATACCTAGTACTTGCTTCAAGACCCAAAGCATAAACCATAAGATTCATGATTGTCCATTAATGGCCAAGTATTACCTAACCCAATCTCCAGTCAACTAAGCACCTCATGGTCGAATCATGATATTGCAGCAGTCTGCATACATCCTTCACTTGAATGATGTTAGGATTGCTAAGAACTAACATCATTCAAGTGAAGGATGTATGCAGATTGCTATAGACATTATATCTCTACGCATTCGATTTCCTACAAAGTGTTGTAGGTTTATTAGTGCTTGTATCTGTTTATCATTTACGTTCAACATCATGGTGAAATCAACAAGTCCAGGCAAATCTTCTAGTACATCGCTTTTACAGTAATGGACAAATAATGATGTTGAGTTCTTGGAGATCCTGTAGAGTGGATGTTTTAACCTATTCAGTGCATAACCCAGCACTTTAGAGGCATATTTCCCAGTAGTAACCTACAACAATCATATATATATATATAATCCATGGTGGTGAAGAGTGGACATTTCCAAATTTGCTACTTGGCACGTTCAAGAATGAAAAGAATGTTTTAAATACATTTATATCAGTCTGTAATATTTGTTGATTTATTCCTTTGAGCTTATCATGATGATGCTTGTTTTCCCATATTAATTTTCAACCCTAAGGTAACGCTAACTTGTTTTCCCATACTAATTTTCAACCCTAAGTAAATCCCATAGTTGAAAGAACCAAAAAAGAATATTCTGCACAAATCAGAAGGCTCTTAAATTAACCATATCATGCCTTCCTCAATGATTTGATGAAACCAAGGGGATGTAAAAAGGGCAAGTAAACATCAAATATCACTCACACAATGGAATAATTCTAAAGCTAACCAACTATCTAAACCACAAAGGTCATCTTATCGTGTTAATTGTAAGAGGGACAAAAAAAATCAGACACGGTGAAAATTGACATAAAATGTTCAAATAAAAATAGAGGACATCAAAATACCTAGTACTTGATTCAAGACCCAAAGCATAAACCATAAGATTCATGATTGTCCATTAGTTGCCAAGTATTACCTAACCCAATTTCTAGTCAACTAAGCACCTCACGGTTGAATCATGATATTGCAGCAGTTTGCATACATCCTTCACTTGAATGATGTTAGGATTGCCAAGAACTAACAACATTCAAGTGAAGGATGTATGCAGACTGCTGCAGACATTATATATCTACTCATTCAATTTCCTACAAAGTGTTGTAGCATTCTTAGTGCTCCTCTCTGTTTATCATTTACATTCAACATCACGGTGAAATCAACAAGTACAGGCAAATCTTC
The DNA here is from genome assembly GCA_001517045.1 of Pseudotsuga menziesii. NCBI lineage: Eukaryota > Viridiplantae > Streptophyta > Pinopsida > Pinales > Pinaceae > Pseudotsuga > Pseudotsuga menziesii. The sequence goes on from LPNX010470775.1 coordinate 153,843, forward strand.
TAGTACATCACCTTTACAGTAATGGACAAATAATGATGTTGAGTTCTGGGAGATCCTGCAGAGTGGATGTTTTAATCTTTTCAGTGCTACTATATAGTGCATAACCCAGCACTTCAGAGGCATATTTCCCAGTGGTAACCTACATAAATCAC
>LPNX010470775.1:154778-175842 GCA_001517045.1 Pseudotsuga menziesii
TTAACCCTAAGGAAACGCTAACTTTTTTTCCCATAATAATTTTCAACCCTAAGGCAACCCTAAATTAACAATAATAAAATATTTTAAATATTTTAATATTTAATAATAAAATATTTATGTATGTAATATTGTGTAAAATGGTAATTAATTTTAGTTTTTTCTTCTTTAAATTTAAACTTAATTTTAGATTTTTCTTCTTTAAATTTAAACTTAATTTTAGATTTTTCTTCTTCTTTTAGATTTGATATTGAGGCCTATGTGAGCTTTCACATGAGCGTCTACCAATTGACGACCCTTGGGGTTAGCAACCATAAAACGATCATGACATATCAATTAAGGAGGATCCTTGGGATTAGCAACCATTAAATTATCATGGTATCTCCAATATTTTTGCACCCTTAATCTCACAAAAACTCTGTGAAAACAAAAAGTTTGGAATTTCTAGGTTACTAGAAATGTGAAAAAATTGGAGTTACCAATAAGAGTGGTGGTATATCAATTGATATTAGTGGTCAAGTAAGGAGAAAGTATTGGATGCATACACTATCAAATATGTGGTATAAACCTCAATACTTCCCTAAACTAAGATCTATGGGTATATTTTTATTATTATTATTGCCCATTGATAGTTATTTCCATTCATTTATCAAATTACGTGTGGATTATGGTGTGTTTTATTTCCTGAAATGATATTTCTAGAGGAGGGATTCTTTACTATTTATAGGCTATTGAAGCAATTCAAAGGTGAAAATATTTTTTATCATCACCATTAATGACTTGTTTATAGGCATTATCTAGGTTCTCCTTGTTAGGTACCACATGTACCTTCTCTTATCCCCTATCTTGTGAAGGGTTGAAGGTATTACAAAAGGTACTGGATCACCGAATGTAAAAATATAGTATCCCAAACTGATATTCTATTGCTTTGATAGTATGTAGGTTTGGTGCTTTAGTTATGCTAGATTGACAAAATAAAAGTTCCATGCAAAACAATGTCGTGCCAAAAGGCCCTATAATATAGTTGTTTTGGAGAATAAATAGGAAGAAGACTATCAGTGAGAGAAGGTACACATACCAATAATAATAATTTTGATAGTACATCGAGATATGTGAGGCATGAAAGCAATGCATGTAGCAGAATATGTAGGTACAATTATCAAAATAGTCTATTTAGTCAAACTTATTACCTTTATTTTTTGCATTGACTTAGCCACTTTCAATTCACAAACTCTAAAATAGCTAATAAGTGTTGGCTAATAATGGTGACAATTCATGGTATTAAGTTTCATTAGGTTGCAACATCGTAAACATGTGAAGCATAATACCACGAATCTTCACCATTGCTTGGCTGAACACTTGTTATCTTTTGTGAGATTTTGTTCATGTGGACAGAGTTCTTGAACTCTATCCTCATGGATAGTTTTGTTTGATGATGATATTTACAGATATGTAGAAAAAAAATTTAATATTTTGAAAAAATAGTTATTGTAAGTGGATTACTTCATTCAATCACTTAATGAAAATATATTGTATAGTACAAGCTCTCATGGTGTTTAGAGCTTGGGAATTACTGGGTTAGGTTCGAGTTTCTTTCTAACCTAGGGATTTTATAATGATATTGAATGATCTAGGGGTTAGGTTCGAGTTTCTTGCTTATAACAAAATATGGCTCAGCAATCCTGCTCAGGGCAGCGACTGATTTTCATCCTTCTCCACCGGGATGAGCATACATGTGAGAAGAAAAACTCTATCTATCGTGGATATGGTGGAACTCGAATCCTTATCTAAACCTCCCTTAAGCATCTAATTTGGGTGGGGTCAGCTTAATAGCTTAGTTGGGAACTGGTTGCTAAGATAACTCACATAAAAACAACCAAAACAGTTTGAATGCGAACCAAAATGTTGTCGGTTTGTCCACTAATTGTAACGCTCATACTGGACAGACTTCAGAATCCATATCAACCAATATGGGTCAAATGCAGGTCATATGAAATTGTGAAATGCAACTCTATTTTTACCCCCATAGCTATCTCTACAGCTATCTCTATTTGAAGTTCATACAACATTGCAAGTAATTTTAGGGGTACCAGTAATGAACCCATTCCCGCATGTTCGATTTGCTAGGGCTAGGAGCATTGGGTTTGTCATTAGCTGATCAATGTAAATGCATGCACAATGAAGAAAACCCATGTTTGAAACCTGATAAAGATAACATAACTATCTATTTTATTTATACTAGCTGGGGATTTGTTGAACGCACCATTGAGGAAGAATACTCCGAAATCCTTTTTCCTTTCTTGCTTTCCTCTCAAAAAAATTCATAGTTGAATTCAGATGCATTACAAAACAAAGGTTAAAAAATGAAGGATTCAAGTTGGTGAAGAAGAAGGAATTATAGACAGAGACCCTTTGGGTTGTTGGTAAAAGTAAAGTAATCAAGTAGGAAAGGTATATAAATGAGGTGTCTAAGTGCTCACCCACACAAGATCTTGTTCACCATAACTAAGTGAGAAGGAACACATCACCACTGGATGAGAGAGTGAGGACCATCCAACCCCATAAAAATGGGGGTTTGCTTTATCCAAAGCCTAAATTGAGAAGGCATGATTGAAATGTACCAACCGTGCATAACCTGGGTCTAAGTCTACTCTAATAACCTCTTCCTTTCCTCTATTGGCTAAGAAACCCTGGAGATTTGCAGGACTATCTTAAAAAAATAAAAATAGACATGAATTAGGGAATGGTACTCACAATTTTGGGATGCATTGTGTCGACTAACAATTGGCCTCCTTGTCCGCTACAAAACCACAATTTACTCTCCTTAGTCTTTGTGGCCGGTCCAAATCGTTTCTTCCACTCTCCAAATCGTTGCTCCTACTAATATTATTCTTTGGCCAAGTTGCATAGATCGACCCTTGATTACTAAATGACAAGCACCCAACGAGATGCACAGCATAGAGGAAGAAGTTTTCTTATGATCATTGAACACAAGCACCCGGTGAGATGCACAGAAGAAGCTTTCTTCTAAAGCTGAAAGGAAAATAGCGCGCCACTGTTAGTGTTTTTTAATGGTTTCGTGTTTTTGTTATTTTATTTAAATATATGCATTATAAATAATTGTTTTATAATTATTTATGTATATTGTTTTATGTTTTAATTAATTAATTTATTTATGATTTATATATATATAATATGTTTTATTTATTTATTTATTTATACTATGTTTTATTTTTTTATATATACAAAGAGGAGGGTGTATCTATGTGAGTCTTTATGTGTGCAGTGAATCTATGATGATGAGGATGAGGATGTCGTTGATGATGATGATGTTCATGAAGATGATGACGATGATGATGATGATGATGATGATGACAATGATAATGTGTGATGAAGATGATGATGTGTGATTGTTGGGCGTATAGGGTAGACCCAGGTTCTTATGCTTTTATCTTCACACCAACAAACAGACCCACAGTGTTGGACCTTTCGGCAACAACCTGTGAACAGGTTGCAGTATCACCCGAAACAACTATGGGGTGCCACAAAATTAGGTTTATGTAGGCAAAAGAGGGATATTACTGTACCTTTAGTATTAACAAAGAATAATTATGCAATACAGAGCTTCGACATTCACCTAAATAGCTTCGCAGTTTAGATAAAAGACAGTTTCTTGCTTAACCCTTAACTGGGAATTCACAGCGAAGTTAATACTTAACAGTTTACCTTACTTTATCATTCATCTACTTATCAAATGCATAAAAACATAATATAAGAAAAATAAAAAGAACCACCACAACACAAGATATACGTGGTTCACCCCCAGTGTAGGGGCTACATCCACAGAACTGCATTTATATTCAACAATTTACAAACAACACAGTTCTGATCTACACACTCAGCTACAGATCTTCTCAACCACCCAAAATTGTGCACTTAGCTGCAGAACCTTTCTTCCAAAACCCTCTGTGCACTCAGCTGTAGAGGTCGTCCATGCACTTAGCTGGGACTTAACCTTAAACCCAAAAATAGATCTTAGTTACTTAGCATCACATCATCACAACACAAAAAAAAAAAAATTCTGACACCTTTACATAAGTGCCTATTTATACAAGTGCACTATTACAATACCATGGGATTAAACCATGGGTACCCAAAAACCATGGGACATTTACAAAAAGAGGGGCTTTGACCCAACCCCGAAGCCCCTAAGACTATTTTGGACCATAACTCTGCTTACAAGCTTTGTGCCAAAACTGTGGAGTTGCCAAAATTAAGGACCTTCAAGGTCCGAGCCCCAACAGGCCCCTAAGACTCACTAGTGTCCCATCCCGGGACACTCTGCTGCTTTTCAGGTGCAATAATCTTGTTGGCGAAGATAGTAAACTGCTTGTTGAGGCTGCACATGATATCTTCAGGTACTTTCTCTTTCTCCACTATCTCCTACAACGTTGCTGTAGATGCTTCATTGGCCTTTTCCTGTGCAAATGCATCATACTCCTTCAAGACTTTGAGCTGGTTGTCCGCAGCAGTGCTCAACTCCAAGGCCTTGTTAATGAGAGGTTGCACAGAGCTCACTAACAGTGTTTCATTTCTTCTGCAAGACTCAATTTCTCACTGGAGCTCATTACTATGCTTCACCTTAAGCATCCTCTGCATAGGAGGCAATGTCTTGATTTCTGCTTTTACTGCATCCAGCTCTGTTTGTCGCTGCTGGATGGTTTCTTGCAGCTTTTCTACTTCTAGGTTGTCCTACAATTTTTCCCAGGCCTCGACACTTTCTTCTAGCAGCTTTGACGCACTACTTACAAGATTTGAGATCTTCGTTGCTAAGGCCTGAATATCTCTATGACGTTGTTCCCTGACCTCTGGTGGACTCTCAGGAATGAGGCGAAGCTGAAGCTCCTTAATCTGGGTCTCATGGTCTATTTTCATTTTCTCTATCTGGCTTCTAAACTATTGTGCATAGTCTTTCAGCTTTATTATTCTTTGCTCCAGTTCTTCTTCATCCTGCATGTTGAAGTGAGGGAGGCTTCGACATGCCTCATCCAACACTCGCGCTAGTGTAGCATGCTTGCTTTATACTTCTCTCTTCTTCTGTTCAGCTTCTTTCAGCTGTGCTTCGAGGCTCTCACTCTGCTTCGTGGTATTCTCTAACTGCATGTGTGTGTAGCTGTCTCGTTCTCAGATCTCCTTCATGAGTGCTGATTGACACAGATGCAGCTCCGGCATAGACAACTTAGTGTAATCTATCTCAACTGTCATGCTCATCTGCGATCGAGATGCTACATCGATGATTATAAGAGCTACACTTGGTACTTGTCCTCTGTTTTTTTTGGCTGGCCATTGTCGAGTATCTGGCTGCATGCCTATTGGGGCACTACTTGCTTCAACGCCAGTTGTTGTTCTTTCCAATAAAGCCTTAAGGTCTGCAATTCGCTGAGCTACACCAGTGAGCACATCAAGATGTGTAGCTGCAAACTATGCCCATTTGCTAGTTAATACTTCTGTATACTTTGTCAGAGCCTGATCAAGCTCCTCAATTGTTAAAGCGGGCTCTTCGACGATATTCTTGCCCTTCGATGCCTTAGCTTTCTTTCTGGGCAAAGGCTTCGTAACTTCCTCCACTTCTAGGGACTTGCGCTTATCTAGGAAATTGGGGTCTGAAATGGTCCTGACTGATTCTTCTTCTTCTTCATCAGTTCTGTCATCTCCACCATGGTCACCTTCGCTCTGTTGTGACTCATCTTGTTCTTCACTCTCTTTTGGTGGGTCACTCTACGGTGGCTGACTAGGACCTGTTCCCACATCTGTTACTGGAGGAACTGGTATGTCGGACCTTGTTCCTCCATCCTTCATCCATTCAGCTGGCCACTGCTGAACTACTGCGAGGATGTCTTCCTGGTTCACCATGTATGGTAACTTCCACCATGTGTGTTTGTTATTTACGCGGGCCTGGATGAAGACATTATGCATATCAGCCTTGAATGTGGCCACTCCCATATACTGAGAAAATAGCTCATTACTGAGTCGGGGTGTTTTCAGGATCTCATATGAAATATTCATCGAATAAAAGGCGAAAACATAGTTCGTCATCTGCTGCAAGGCCTTATCCTACAACAACCAAAGAGATGCGTACCTTGCTGCGCTAGGCATCTCCGGAGGCACATCAACAAACTGTGCCTCGGTAGGTTCTCTCCATCCTACCAGCGCAATAAGCACTATCAACCAATAATAATGAAAGTCTCTACCTTTCTCCTATGCATCGTGGACATCTGCAAGGAATTCTCTAGAAATGTACTCTATCCATTTATACATGTATCCTTCGGCACAATTCGCAGTAATACTGACAATCGGGGCAGGAACTTCATTGGGTCTGCACTTCCTCATCAATCTGCATGCTAGGAGCTCTGCGGCAAAGTGAATGTTTTGGTGCTGAATAGTTGAGGTTTGATACCCTCGATTTCCCTTTTTCAAACCGAAGTGGTCCTTCATGTGCTGTGCCAGCTTCGTATCCTCGTGCTTGCCCACAAATTCAATTCCAAGATCAGGTCCTTCCTTCGGCAAGCCTGTAATCCTATGAATCAGCTCTCCATCAACGGAAATTCTCTAGTTTACTATCCATAGGTGCCCATCATGCACCAACGCCAATAGTTGCTTGACCACCATGGTAACCTGCGGGCTGTGACCAAAGTGGGGGACATTTAGCATTTTCAACAAGCCATCTTGCTCCAAGCCGGCAACCCACTATTTTACTTCGAGTAAGGTCATTCCTGCCTCTGGATAATGGACGGAGTGCAAGTATATCCTAGGTGCAAACTGCGGAAACTTCTCACGATCATTCGTATCGTGGTCTGCGTACTTGAGGTGGTCTAAGCTCCCCGTCATCATCCTGACCAACTTCACACCCTGTGGCAGTGAAGAGGTACGTAACGTGAACTTGGTTATCCGCCGAGGTGGCTGAACTCCTCATCAAACAGGCGAAAGATATGGTGGACGCTGCAGTGCAATGTTCTCATCCTCAACGAAGTCTTCGAAATCTTCAGGTGGGAGCTCTACTGAACCAGGAGGATTCATCTGAATTTCGGGATCCTCCGGTGTCTTTCCTGATCGTTTGTGTCGTTCTTCGTTCCGCTTAGAGCGAAATTCTGCCTTAAACTTCTTTCTGGTAGATTGTGTCTACATTAGTTGATTCAGTGCTGGGGGAGTCTCTTCGCAAGGTGTAGATGCAGGTGGGTTTCTCATAAGGTTTTGTAGCCCTCTCTTTCTAAACTCTCTCAACAGTTACTAGACTTCGTGATCAGTTGACATGGACTCAAGAAAATGCGTAATGCAAAATGCACAGGCCTGGGTGTCTTATTATAGAATTCAACAACCAAATCTGCCATAACTATGCATTCAAGACACCAAATCTAATCGAGCGGCGGTAGATCTTGTCCAAACAGCACTAGATTTCCCCAAAATCTCATCATTATAGGAAGTTAATGTAGTTAACGTACCAGCGCTGCCAAATCTGATTTTTTCCAACGGTCGCATTTTAAGCTTTGACACACCTTTCTTCTTCAGCACAACCACCAACTTCAGCCTCGCCACAATAAGGACCTTCGACAGAATATAGACCTTTAGACACATCCTGACACAAACCTCGAACTTCAACCCACGACACAACCTTCGACACTTCGTAAATCTTCCAACAATCTACCAAAGCTCTCTAAGAACAGCTTCATTATAGTCTAGTACCTAATTTCAATTGTTCTTGGTACTTAGACACTTCGTCTTGCTATTACTTCTGATCAGGGGGTATAGGCCCGTCCCTGCACTTCTTTAATCTACTTCCATTCACCATGGAGGGAAAAATTTTCTCTATTCAATTTAGCTAACTGAACTGCACCACCATCGATAACTTTCTGAACTATGTATGGTCCTTTCCAATGTGTCTTGAACTTACCTAGGAACTTCATGAATTTACTGTCATACAAGAGCACAGGATCACCATTCTGAAAATGCTTCTTCTTAATGTGTCTATCATGCCATACTTTTTCTCTAGCTTTCTGTACTTGCTGCTAGAAACCTGCAATGAATCTGTCTTCTTCTAGATCCAATATCTTCGTTAGCCTTTTATTCAACATGGCTGGATCATCCATCTATGTGAAGGCAGATATTCTGAGGCTAGGAACAATGTACTCCATGGGAATAACTGCTTCTTGTCCATATAGCAGCCTAAAAGGGGTGTGGCCTGTCATCTTCTTGCAAGTGGTTCTATAAGCCCATAATATTGCTAGAATTCTAAGATCCCAATCATTTCTGTTAACATTGCAAACCTTCGTCAGAGCATGCTCAAGAATCTTGTTAAAGGCTTCGACAGTTCCATTTGCTTGAGGATGGTAGGCAGTACTCTTCTAATGATATACTTGAAATTCTTTGGTCAATGATTCAATAGTCTTATTCAAAAAATGTGATCCTTGATCACTCATAAGGATTCTAGGACACCCAAACCTCGACAAGATATTATCAAATATGAACTTCGCAGCTGTAGTAGCACTATAGTCCTTGACTGGTTGAGCTTCGGCCCAACGAGTAAGGTAATCAGTTGCTGTAATAATGTATCTTGCTCCATATTTCTTTACAGGGGGATTGATTGGTCCAACAAAATCAATAGCCCACTTGTCAAATGCTTGGAAAGTTACTTGTGGAACCAGAGGCATCTCATCCCTCTTGGATGGTTTGCCTATCCTTTGACAGATATCACAGCTGTGGCAATACTCTCTTGCATCTTTATGAATCGTAGGTCACCACAATCCAACTGTCAGAATCTTCTATGCCGTAGCTTTTCTTGCATAATGACCTCCTACTGCTTCAGAATGTGCCTCAGCCAAAATCAATGGCTTTTCATGCTCCAGGACACATCTGCACAGTATTTCATCTGGTCCCATCTTATATAGCTAGAGTCCCATCTTATATATCTATCCTGCTATTAAGGTAAAGTTAGTTGCTCTAACCACCAGCTGCTTCTTCTGCTGTGTTGTCATCTCAGAGGGTGCAAAACCTGTAGACAAGTACTGAACAATATCCTGAAAATAGTCATCAACCATCTGGATGGAAAACAACTGGGCATTAGGAATACCTTCATCCAAACTAGTGGGCTCTTCTCCTGACTCGAGCCTCGACAAGTGGTCAGGCCCCAGGTTAAGTCTTCCTGGCTTAACTATGATCTCAAAGTCATACTCCTGAAACAAAATCAGCCATATGCATATCCTTCCACCTAACACAGGCTTGTTAACCAAATAATTCAAAGTAGAATGGTCAGTGAACATCTTAAAATGAGATCCTAACAAATAATGTCAAAATTTATGCAAGGCATAAACCATAGCTAGACCTTCTCATTCTGTCGTAGTATAATTCTTTTTTGTTGTGGACAATTTTCTACTTGCAAAAGCAATAGGGTGATCAATATTACCTTCACCTGACTGAGCCAATACTATACCTAAAGCAATGGAAGATGCATCGACATGAACATGAAACTCCTTAGTCCAGTCAGGGAATACTAAGATAGGGGTAGTTACCATCTTTTCTTTCAAAATATCCAAGATTTCCTGACATTCAGGTGTCCACTCAAACTTAATATCTTTCTTCAATTTCTTTTCCATAGGGGCTGTAATCTGAGCATATCCTTTAATGAATTTCCTGTAATACCCAGTATGACCAAGCGTAGTGTGAAGTTGCTTAACAGACTTCGGAGGTGGTAAGTTCACAATAATGGCTATCTTCGCAGGATCCACCATCAATCCTTGCTTGCATACAATGTGACCTAGCATAATTCCAAAAGGTGCATAAAAGATACACTTCTTCAGGTTCAATGAAATCTGATGCTATCTACACTTGTCTAGCATAAGTCTTAAACTGGTTATATGATATTTCAATAAACCAAAGATAGTCCAATAATCAAAGTAAACTTCCAAGAAATTATGAATAAATTCCTTAAATGCAGATATGACTACTCTGGAAAACATAGCAGGTGCATTCTTCAATCCAAAGGGCATAACAGTATACTGAAAAGATCCCATTTCTGTAGAGAAGGTTGTTTTATGTCAATACTCTGGAGCAATTATGATCTGATGGTAACCTGAAAATCCATCAGTGAAAGAATACACTTCTTGACCCTCGACATTGTCTAAAACTTCATCTGTAAAGGGAGTAGGAAAAGGATCATGTAAACAAGCATCATTCAGCTTCCTCAGAACAACACAGATTCTGATTTCTCCCTTGGTCTTCTTTTCTTGTACCACCATAGGGCTGACCCATTTAGACTCTTCGACAGGCTCGATGATTTCTGCAGCAAGCATCTTATCTAGCTCCATCCTAACTTTTTCTTTATACTTATGGTTTAGCCTATAAGGGCGCTGCTTCACAGGCTTCGCATCAACTTTCAAAGGGATTTTTATCACTCCTATATCACCAAGGATACCTTTCATTTCTAAGAAATTCGTCGGAAATAAGTCCTGATACTCATGGATGAGTTCAGTCACTTTGCTCACCATTTCTTCATCCCAATAATCTCCAATGGTAGCGTACTTATGCATTTCTTCTGATCCAATGTTTACTTTCCTTGTCTTCAAGGGATGAGTTACTTTAGGTGATTCGACTGCTGGTCCATGTACTTTGCAATGTCCTTCTGACTCAGGAATATTAATGTTGCGAGGTTCATCGTCTTCTTCAATGGTAAGGTTATAGCATTCTACCGCATTAGCTTCTTGTTCCTTCCAATCAGGTTGGTATTCGGCTACTTCTTTATCATCAAACACCTTAGAATGGATCAGCATAATAGCTGCGTCCAAAGCAGGGAAAACCTCAATAATAGAAAATGTGAGCACAAAACTATCAGCAAGGCTAACCCAACTTACAATACCATGGCGAAGCTCCACCTCCGCATACCAGATCTTTGCTATAGGTTCCAGAGTGTGTACAAACCTATGTACCCATTCTTCACAAGGTACATGCTTCCATGCTTCATAACACTGCTCCAAATGTTCCTAAGGGCTAGTCTTACCATTAAATCTGCTTCGCACCTCCTGAGGTTGATCCATGAATCTCAGGTGAAGAAACTTTTGACAAGATCTCCAACTATGAATACATTTTTTATGACCATTCCACCATCTGGCTGCTGTGGCTCTGAATACTAAATCTAGAGTCTCCATTTTCTATGAATCTGGTACTTGCTCTGAGAATTGTACAATAAAATCTTCTAGGTCTATCAAGCCATCAAAAGTAGGTAAGATTCTTGTCTGTGCACCAACCCATCTGATAGACTTGGTAATTCATGCACATCGATGTCCATGTAGCTCATAAAGTCGATTTTGCCAATTCTCTAGGCCTTCGTCTGAATCAGTCATGCAAGAACTGTCACACTGCCAATCCATTATACCTTCAGCAGTAGGGTTAACATAGTCTTATTCTTTAGCTATGATGTTGTAAATATGATCCAAAACATCATGATCTTCATCTCTAACTGGCTCTGTATATCTTCTCCTTGAGAAGAGTCCAACAGTACTATGACTCTCAAGACTTTTCCTTCAAAAGTCATCTGTCTATTCTTAAGGTTGATTACTGCATAATTGTCTAGTGCCCACTCAATTCCTAGCAATGATGGGTAGGGGTTGCTATCATCAATTATTTCAATGACTTCAAAATATGTTAAGGTACTGACTCCATAAATATCCACTGGTACACTAGGGAATCTTCCCAAGGGCACAATCTTCTACTGATTGGCTAATATCAATTATATAGGGGACCATTCAAGCGTAGGTTTTCCCATTTGTTCCCATGTATTCTTAGTTAGGACATTCACTTCTGATCCCAGGTCTAAAATGATATCAGTTATGTCATAATCTCCTATCTAAGCATGCAATCTCATTTCTCTTCCAGTCCTTCTAACTCTATTAACAGTTTTTCCTCTATTAGAGCTTCACTGAGGTTCTGAAGACTGAATAACTTTTTGTAACTCGTTCAAAGCATTCTGATTTCTTAATAGCTTCATACAACTCTGTAAAAATGATGTTAGTGTACTTACTTGATCCGGTGAATCTTCTTGAGACTGTAACTATTGTTGATGCTGTTGCGTAGTTGCTACTAATGTTTTCGGATCAGCAAAGTCTTTTTTATCTTCCATAAATGTTCCTTTTTCTCTTCCAACATCGAAGGCTGGAATTTTTACTGGGGTCTTATGGAACCAAGCCTCGTCAGGCTGTTTCCCCTTATTCCACACTTGTGTTGTAGTTCCAATCCTTGTAACAACGTTAAGGGCTGGGATAGGTCTTTTCTCTACAGCAATCATCTAAACATTCTGAGTAGGAGGGCCATTTCTTTCTTGTATCTTGGCTATCAACTGTGGACATTGCTCAATCACATGATCGACTGCTCTACAATATTGACATTTCGTAGTTGGGTTCTGACAGCCTCTAGCCACATGTCCTGATTGATTACAGTTATAGCAAATAATCTGGTCTCGTCCTCTTCCAGGCATACCACCACGACCACGACCTATGAAATTACCTTGACCTGGTGTACCACTGTGGTAACCATATCCATCATTGCCTTGTGTATCAGTTTTTACCCTATAAGCATCATAGGTTTTCTCTCTCATGAGGTCAAAGCTCGACACTCGTCTTCATTGTGTCCAACTAACTTACAGAACTTGCAGTAGGGATTCTTAGGTACTTGAACATATCTCCGCAGCAGATAGCAATCTTCAGGTCGATGCTGGCCAATTGTTCTACAGATCTCACAATACATGACATTAGGGTTAAATGAGTTCGGTGCACCAGTATTCAAATAATTTCTTACTGCAGGACACTGTTATTTGTCATGACCTTCTATCTTACATTGTGTACACCAAACCTCTTCTCGAATAGATTTCCCTTTTTTCATGTCGCAAAGCTCCAAATCCATTTCTGCTGATTGTGTCTGTATCTGGGCTATTCTAGAATTATCTCCAACAGGAGCTGTTTCAAGTTTCATAGCAATTTCCAACGCCTCTTGCTGATCAACAACCTTCTGTTGCATAAGTGGAGTCCTGATATGAGGCAATAGTGTTGCAATGAACCATTCTTTATGTTGTTCTGGTCCAATAGTGAATCTAACTTGATCCAACAGAACCTTGAACCTCTAATCAAAGTCCCAAACTGATTCACCTCGCTTCTACTGAATTTCTTTCAGTTCAGTTATACACTGTGACTCCAATTTAGGCTTCTTGAATTCTTTGATCATTGCTTTTTTAATATCATCCAAGGCATAGTTCTGAGTACTGGAAAACTTCATAAAACAGGTCAAAGCTCAGTCTCTGAAAGAGGTGACTAGCTGTGCTCTTATTGTATTTTGATCCATAATATTCTTAACAGTCCAAACAGCTTCTCATAAGAACCAAAACTGCTCTAGATCCTCTAATCTAGTTCCTTTAAAGACTGGGAGCTTGATATCATCATTCACATGGGCCATAGTGGATCAAGGGGGGGGAGGAGGGGGAGGAGGACTGATAACGTGGGGGGGGAGATAGGAGGAGGGGAACTTTCTGAGGTAGACTGACCTGCAACATGACTACTCGGGCTAGGGTTACTTTCGGACTGCAAAGGGTTCTCAGGGACAACAGATCTTCGCTGCGGAGTTATAGGAGGGTTTCCAACAAAAGGGGTTTCCTCATATTCAGATTCTTTTGGACATAATGAGGTATAATTGGTATTTTGGCCTAGGGTATAGGATCTAAGAGTTCTCTTGTATCTTTTACCGTTGCGAAGCAAACCACTTTGCTCGTTGAAGTCGCTTTTGCTTCCAAACATAGGTTAGTAGAAATAAATCTAGCAATCTGATTGGATAAGCAATATGCCTTTCTCATCCAAGAGCATTTTAATTTTTAGACTTAATGAGTTCAGGTACTTACCCCTTGGTCCTTTGAAAAACTGCCTTTATGCTTCGCTGAAAGAAGTATGTGTGTCGATGGCGAAATTTGTCACAAATGTTTCAAGGGTTCGCGTTGTCCAGAAGTCAATAGCTCTTGATACCACGCTATTCACACATTTCAACAGCTTAATTATTTCTGGGGTCCAGTTAGGAGACTGATCTTCTTTTAAGTTTGTCTTTCTTTCTATCAACTTGGATAACCACTGGTACAATTCTATGTGGATACTAGCAAAAAAAAATTCATAAATATCAGTAAAAACGTACCTTTGCAAGAAGTCGTCTGAAATACGACGAGGGTCCTTATTCTCTTGTTTAGCAAATTTCATATAGGTATCTTCAACCCAGTCACTGATTTCTTTTACTGAGGGCCTCCAAAACATATCCCTCCAGGTACAACGTAGATCCCTCTTTAAGCAGATACTGGTTCAACCGGCAACAGAACCAATTTGTTGGGTGTATAGGGCAGACCCGGGTTCTTATGCTTTTATCTTCACACCAACAAATAGACCCATAGGGTTGGCCCTTTTGGCAACAACCTGCGAATAGGTTGCAGTCTCACCCGAAACAGCTATGGGGTGCCGCAAAATCAGGTTTCTGCAGGCAAAAGAGGGATATTACTGTACCTTTAGTCTTAACAAAGAATAATTATGTAATACAGAGCTTCAACATTCACCTAAATAGCTTCACAGTTTAGATAAAAGGCAGTTTCTTACTTAACCCTTAACTGGGAATTCACAACGAAGTTAATACTTAACAGTTTATCTTACTTTATCATTCATCTACTTATCAAATGCATAAAAACATAACAAAAGCAAAATAAAAAGAACCACCACAACACAAGATATACGTGGTTCACCCCCAGTGTAGGGGCTACGTCCACAGAACTACGTTTATATTCAACAATTTACAAACAACACAGTTCTGATCTACGCACTCAGCTGCAAATCTTCTCAACCACCCAAAACTGTGCACTTAGCTGCAGAACCTTTCTTCCAAAACCCTCTGCGCACTCAGCTGCAGAGGTCGTCCACGCACTCAGCTGGGACTTAACCTTAAACCCAAAAATATATCTTAGTTACTTCGCATCACATCATCATAACAAAAAAAAACTTCCTTCTGACTCCTTTACATAAGTGCCTATTTATACAAGTGCACTATTACAATACCATGGGATTAAACCATGGGTACCCAAAAACCATGGGACATTTACAAAAAGAGGGGCTTCGACCCAACCCCGAAGCCCCTAAGACTATTTTGGACTGTAACTCTACTTACAAGCTTCACGCCAAAACCACAGAGTTGCCAAAATTAAGGACCTTCAAGGTTCGAGCCCCAACAGTGATGATGCTGATGATGATGTGTGATGATGATGACGATGATGATGAAGATGATGATGCTTGATGATGAAGACGATGATGATGAAGACGATGATGATGATGATGTTGATGATGATGATGATATGATGATGGTGAGGATTATGATGACAACGACTATGATGATGATAATTATGATTTTGATGACGACGATGGAAATGATGATGATGATGACAATGATCATGAGGAAGATGATTTTGAAAGCATGCATGGCTTAGCAATTTTCTTTTTAAATCAATTTCAAAATTAAAAAGGGCCCAATTCTTTTATAATCATTATAATCTTATTTGTGCCCCTTTTGATCTTGGATTCAATATAACAAAATATGATAGACCAATATGGTAACATTGCCATCATCATTGTCATCACCATCATAAAAAAAAAGTCAAAAATTCCTAATAAAAGAAAGAAGAGAACAATGATTTATTATCACATACACTTTTACTAAGAACCTTGACATATATCTTATTTAATAGCTATAAGGCACAAATATGATATTGAGGAGACTCAAGCTTTGGTGGGTGGAATGACAACAATTAGGAGAGTCAAACTTTGGTGGGTGGAATGATAACATTTAAACGACTTAAGAAGCCATTATTGTGGCAATTTAACAAAGTCTAAATATCTAAAATGATTTTGATGTTTGTCACCAAACTATAAAGTTACGGTAAGATCAAAGATATACGAAAAATATGGAATCTAATATCTTTTCGTGAGCCATAAGGTATGTAAAAGATTATAAAAAAAACATTAATGTTATGTTCTACATTCTTAACATCTAATCTTTTTATTATAGCAATAAACTAAGTAAAAATTTTGGACATCAATTTTGCTAACTATATTATTCTATATAAATATCTTATTTAAATCAAATACTTTTTAAAAATAAACTTAAAACATTCAAAACAAAAATAAAATGATAAATTATAAAATTTCATATAAAATATTTTATGGAAAAATATTTCAAATATAAATAAAATTAAATATTTATAGCTATATTCATTTTATTTTTATTAGCAAATATCTCGTCAAAAGAAAACCATGTGTGTTACTAACTACAATGTAGCTTATGTGCATTATCAAATGATAAAGGTTTAGGCATTAATCACTTTAAATTAATATTTATTTATAGTATTTGGAAATATAATGAACTCACACTATCAAGATATTAGTGTTTTAAAACACTAATCTTCACACTGTGATGATGACGACGACGATGATGAAGATGATGATGATGACGATGATGACGATGATGACGACGACAATGACGATGATGATAATGATGATTTTGATGACGATGATGACAATGATAATGGTGATGACAATGATGATGGTCATGATGATGAAGATGACAATGACAACGTCGACGATGATAATGAAGATGACGATGAGGGTGATTATGATGATGACGATGATGATTATATATGATAAAGATGATGATGATGTCCATAACTCTTTTTAAAAATAAATAAGATAAAAGAATATGTCTAATTAAATATTTATCTTTCACTATATTTCATCGTTGACGACGACGACGACGACGATGAAGACGATGACGATGCTACAGACGATGATCACGATGATATGAAGTAATTAATCTGATCTAGGTTTAATTTTAATGATGATGATGACGATTATGATAATGATGATGAAGATGATGATGATAATTATGATTTTGATGACGACGACGATGACGATGATAATTATGATTTTGATGACGACGATGACAATGATAATGATGATGACAATGCTCATGAGGATAACGATGTCATCTTCATCGATTATGATGAAGATAATGATGTTGGTGATGATTATGTTGATGAGGATGACGATGATGAAAACGATATGATGATGACAACGATTATGATGAAGAAGATATGATGATGATGATGATGAAGATGATGACGATGCTACAAACAACGATGACGATGATATGAAGTAATTAATTTGATCTAGGTTTAATTTTAATGATGACGATGACGATGAAGATGATGATGATGATGATGATGATGACGATGATGAAGATGATGACGACGACGACGATGATGATGATGATGAATATGATGATGATAATTATGATTTTGATGACGATTACAACAATGATAATGTTGATGACAATGATCATGAGGATAACGATGTCATCTTCATCGATTATTATGAAGATGATGATGTTGGTGATGATTATGTTGATGAGGATGATTATGATGAAGATGATATGATGATGACGATGACGATGATGAAGACGATGACAATGCTACAGACGACGATGACAATGATATGAAGTAATTAATTTGATCTAATTAATTTGATCTAGGTTTAATTTTAATGATGATGATGGCGATGAAGATGATGATGATGATGATGATGATGATGATGATGATGATGATGATGACGACGATGATGATGAAGACGACGATGATGATGATGCTAGCGATGATGATGAATATGATGATGATATTTATGATTTTGATGATGACGGTGACGATGATGATGATAATTATGATTTTGATGATGTCGATGGTAATGATAATGATGATGAAAGTGATGATGAGGATATTTACCTTTGATATTTACCTTTCATTAATTATATTTCATCGTCTTCTTCATCCAAGTTATCATCTGTATCATAAGATCCAGAGTCAGCATTGTAAGGGTTGGCCATATCATCATCATCATCATCATCATCATTTATGCTCATTGTGTCATCGTCGGTATAAATTTCATCGGAATTGTTTGCTACATCATCAGATTCAACTGTTTCTTGGAGTACATCTTCTGTTGGATCATCATCATCATCTAACTCATGTTGATCGTGCTCTATGTCACCGTATCCTTCTTCCAAAGAACCCTCTTCATTAGCATCATCTAGGTTATACTTTACCAGCCTTCCCCTTGGATCGTGTCTCACAACAAATGACCAACCTGCTTTACCTGGAACCTTTGAGTGAAATACTTGTTCACATTGGCTTGGAAGAACATAGGGCTCTATTCTTGGCTCAAACAACCTTGTGTTTACCATGGTAAATCCATTATCATGTTCAATAATAGTTCTATCAGGATCATGTTGATTCAATTGTAACCTATACCATTTGAAAACGAATAGAACTACCTTAAAGGATTTAAAGTCACACTATATAATATCTTCCAAATACCCATAGTATCAATTTTCTGAGACTTCTCGATGTTTGTCAGTTATAGATGAAACATTGGTAACCTAAAAGACAACAGATATCCCAGAATCTGATGTTTTCTTTATTTCATCGAATTTTTTGATCTGATATCTACCTCCATTGCAAACCATGGCCTTATGGTGTTTTACCTGCAATAAGCAATACATGAAAACATTACACAACCATTCAGTACTTATGCAGCATTACATGGAAAAGAAGAACATGTACATCAAAATGTAATTTGCAAAATAAAAGATTTAGAGGGATTCATTAATTATATGCTTACCATTTTATCTTTTAGACCATATGCCAAATTGATTTCCCTTTCTGTTAGATTTCTATCTCCATTGCGTTGTGTTGCTTTTACCAATGAAGACACACCTTCCTATGATATTCCATGACTCGATTGTTTGCATCATTCAATCCATAACTTCATCCAGTCAATATTGTTTATGATGTATAAATGAATTGCATCCCATTCTTGACCAACTGTTTAATGAAAATAACCATTAAAATGAAAGAAAGGTGTAAATCTCCTGAACAAAATATATGCTCTTAATTGAATCAATTATGACTAGAAAATAAAATTAGAATATGAATGATATAATAAACATCAAGTAGCGAATAATTACCTTTCAACTTCCTCAATCTACCTTTCCCCTTCACTTTCTCCCCTTCAATTTTTTTATTGGAGTCTGGATCACAAATGCAACTTAAATTGAGCTTTGACGCTAAAATAGGAAGATATTCACTAACATACAACATGTTTTGGTATACCGTATATCCTTTCATCATAGAACCCTCAACATGTGCTTGTTGTCTCACCAAACCCTTCATAAATTTCAAGTGCCTCTCAACCATCCACATGGACCGTGAGTGCATGGGTCCACACAACCCAATCTCCTCAACTTGGTGTATGAGGTAGTGTTCCTGTGCATTGAAAAATGCCGATGGTAGATGCTTCTGCATTTCATACATGAGACGATAAATTTCTCTCCTCCAATACTTTATATCTTCTTTATGGATTTCTTTAGATGTCAACCATCTACAAGTGACGCAAACCAATAATGATATTTAACAAAAAATAAACATTAAATTACAATATATGTTGAAATAGTGCACAAAAAAAATATAAATTATACAGAGAATTAAAGAAACACTAAGCACATGCAAGTAATCTCTAGTTACCTCATGTATTTACCAAGATTATATATAACTTGTTTGACATTGTTGTCGAAGTTGTCTGGGAGAGAGAGAGGTAGAACATACTGTATCAATATACAAAACACGCCATTTATTAAACAAAGAGTATACAAACAAGAAAAATATATATATATATATATATATATATATATATCCAGTAAAATGATAAAAAAATTATATGGACATAACAATAATAATTACCTTGATGAAGACATGCCAATCATGTATTTTGACCCCTGCAAAATCACCTTTTTTTATTATGATATTCTTCAAGTTCGCACAAAATCCAGTGGGACATTTAATTTTCCGCATTACTTATTTGACAACATTGCTTTGTTGCTTCGTAAGAATCCATGGAATTGAGTTTATATTAACTTTTTCTCTGTTGGTATGAAATTGGATGACATCTTTCATTGCATGGTTGCATTCTTGAATGTCTTTGCAAGCTTTCACAACTTTATCTTTCTCCCTCCTTAGCTCTACTAGTCTCCATAAGGTTTCAGTAGCATTCTTTCCAATATGCATTGTATCAAACAAATGATCAATTTGTAGGTGCTCATAGTAGGGCAACCTGTTGAATTGAATAGGATAACTTTTCATTCCTTGTGGAAGCCCTTTAATTCTTTCATGATCATGATGGACATCATGAATACTAGTTTATAAATAAATTACATCATAAATCATATATGGCCACTATAGTAAATAACTCATAATAAAAATTAAAATACATAACAATTCATATATGATGATCCATACGTACCATGATGACGATTTCTATTGTATTGCATCTTCCAAAGGTGAGGTGTCATTCTATGTGGTTTTAATGCAGTCTCCCACTTCCCTTTGAAAAGATTTTTTTCAGTTGTTCTATACCTGTGATTCTTAGAGAGGAAATTCCTATACTCATCAAACACCTCCTTTCTTAAGCTTTTTGAACGACAAGATTTTATCTTAGGACCACAAACTGGACATGCAAATTTACCCTTTGTCTAAAGACCTACAATATTTAGATATGGAATATCTGTGTCAATAATATTCATATATAAACTATTCTAACTACTCCATATCATTAAATGCAATTAAAGTGGAACTTAAAATTACAAACCACAAAATGAAGTTAACACAGGGGCATCGTGTATTGTCCATACAACCATTGCATGGAATTGAAATTTCCTTTGTTGTATTGGTCTAGATATGTCATACATAGTTATGCCATTCCATAACTTCAGTAGCTCATCTATAAGGGATTCAATGTATGCATTCATATCGTTGACTTGGAACTTACCTGATTGATTTGAAGTACATATAAAATATATCATTATGAGAACCATTAAGATATATAAACCATGCATAAGAGTAAAATAATATATA
>LPNX010470775.1:176492-232216 GCA_001517045.1 Pseudotsuga menziesii
GCTCCCTCTTTACTGACAACCATGGAGGAATGTTATTGTTGATAAAAAAAATAGGCCACACTGTGTAGAATGGATTTCATCTGTGCAAATGGTTTGACACCATCTGCTGCCAAAGAAATCCTAAGATTACGTGATTCTTCTTTAAAGTGAGGCCACTTTTCCTCCATATCTCTAAAAGCAGAACCATCTGTAGGAATTCAGATAACATCATCTTGAATTTTGTTCCTGGCATGGTAATCCATAAATTGTGCTATGTTTTTGCACCTAAACGGTAGTTGCAAACATGGAATGATGGGAATATAACAAAGAACCTTTTGAGGCACCTTTTTTGTTACTTTATCTGTACGATATCCACTTACATGGCATTCCGGACATTTTGTTGCAAATTCATGCTGATTATAATATATAACATGGTCATTGGGGCATGCATGAATTTCTTCATAATGCATTCCAATCTCTTTCCTAATGGAAGATGAATCTCGATATGTGCAAGGTAAAATATTTGATGGTGGTAACAAAAATTTAGCTATCAAGCTACAAAAAAATTAAAAAAATAGTTAATGTAATAAATAAATAATATTAACGAAACACACTTCATCCATACGATGATCAATAATGAGTTACCAATACAATTGTTAGAGGAATACAGATAAAATTTATCACAATCCTATATATGTGATGGATTATTTTACATACCTTAGCATCCGTGTGATTGCAAAGTTTGAAAGACCATTCATAACCTTCAAGTTCATTATCAAAAATACAATAGAGAGAAGATTTATTTTGGATCCTTCAAAAAGGGGTTCATATGCCTTATCGAGAAGAGGTATATCGTGAACATCATCAAAGTCATCATCATTTTCATTATCAACGTCATCGTCATCATCCATTCTAACATTAAATGAATCATGGATCAATGTATTTGTACCATCATCTTCAATTACATTATTGGTATGATCATCTTGTTCAATATGATCATTCACTTGTTCTCCATTAAACATACATGGTCCATGATCCTGATCCTGAACTTGTTTTGAAAGCACTTCCTCTTGACAATATGTTGTAGGGTGTCTTTCCTTTAATATCAATACATGGAAACATCAATAGATATACATTAATATATGAAAAAAAATTACATACAATTACCAAAAAGAAGAATATAATAAACTTTATAATGCTAAACCTACAAATGGACGGTATTCATTCCCCCCCTTAGTGTGTCATGTTACTTGCAATGTTTTATTGTTGTTGAGATCAATATTCTTCTCTTAAATACCCTACATTGAGTACACGGACAATAACATTTGCCATCACCCCTTCGTTTCACTGCATCCCATAGTCTAGCAAGCAATTGTGGGTTGTCTTTGTTTAGATCCAAAATATGTATATTTGACATTTTGTCACAAACTTCATGAATGAATATAACCAGTTGTCTTAAAAAATCAAGTTCCATGCATCAACATTTTGTCAAATGGAGAGAAGTCGAAGAATAAAAAATTCATAGCAAACTGTCTGTCGATGAAAAAAAAATTCCCACAACCGCCCATTGAAGAATATAATAATTCCTGAAAACGACCGTTGAAGAACAAATAATTTTCACAAATCATCCATCAAGGAACAAATAATTTCACAAATAGTCCATCGTTTCTACAACAAACATGTCGAAATGTTTAAAAAAAATTATATTTATGATGGCCCGGCGTCGGATATACGACACCTTGAACATAGTTACCATTGAAAATATGGGACCAAAAATTTCAAATCATGCTAACCTTACATTTTTTTTTTTAACCTACACATACCATCGGATATCCGATGCTAAGGGGTCAAAAAACTGACACGGGTCGGATATGCGACACTTTTGGGTCGACAGACCGTCGGATATTTGACACTAGACCATCAAATACCCAACACTTTAGGGTCGGATATTCGACACTCTTAGGGGTCATATTTTCGATGCCTAATATGTCAAATATTCAACGACTCTATAGAACTTTCCTGGTCTCCGTTCTTTTCAATGATTTCTATCTGACACATCTGTACGAAATGTTGGATGACATCAGATTTAAGGTTATCCTGTTGTGCAAGTATTTTTTTGAAAGCTGTAATTATTTTATTTCATAAATTTATTTGTTTAATTGTTGCATGAGAACACCTTTTATACATTTGGATGGATAACTAAATAACAATATTCTATTTTTATTGATCAATTAGGTAAGTATCAAGTTAAAGATATGAATGTATATATTGAGCCTCTTATTGATGAGCTATTGAGGTTATGGGATGGAATCACTATGTATGACATCTCTATACCAATAGGGTAGAAACAATTTCAGCTCCATGGAATACTTGCACGGAAAATTCATGACGCTCCTAGGTTAACACATTTTTGTGGTATGTAGCTTTATGTTGCACGTCGTTAAAATTATATGTTTTTAAGG
This sequence comes from Pseudotsuga menziesii, assembly GCA_001517045.1. Lineage (NCBI taxonomy): Eukaryota > Viridiplantae > Streptophyta > Pinopsida > Pinales > Pinaceae > Pseudotsuga > Pseudotsuga menziesii. The sequence continues at coordinate 178,934 of LPNX010470775.1, forward strand.
TTAAAAACATGCATTTTTTTAAATTTTAAATTAATAATATTTTGATGCAGCAATAACATTAATACATATATCTCGCAGGTCTTCAAACAAAGGGAAAATTTGTATGTCCAATATGTGGTCCTAGGATAAAATCTCATCGTTCAAGAAGTTTAGCAAAGGAGTTGTTCGATGAGTACAAAAACTTCCTTCCTAAGAACCATAGTTATGGAACTATCGAAAAAACAAAATTCAATAGTAAAGAAGAGAATGCAAAGAAAACACAAAGAATGACACCTCGCCTATGGAAGTTGGAATATAACAGAAATCGTTGAGGTATGCAAATTGTATATGCAACATACAATATGTACTTCACGTAATATTATGATTTTTATATTTTTACTGAATTTTCTCTACCATGGGTGTCATGAATTATTGTTAATGTGTTTTCATTTATGTTTAATGAATGTATTTAAGGCATGAATGGGATTCCACAAGGAATGAAGAGTTATCCCATACAATTCAGTAGGTTTTCTTACTACGAGCACCTACAAATAGCTCATTTGTTTGATACAATGCATATCGGGAAGAATGTAACATAAATGATATGGCAAAAATTAGATGGAAGGTCAGACAAATATAAAATTGGAAAAAATTATAGTGACATTCCAGAATCCAATCATGCATTACAAACTATAATTATTTCCAATGCCAAAAATGGGAACCAGAATATTAGTCCTCCATGGTTATTGACGGAGCAACAAAGCAATGCTATAAAACAGGTCATTCAAAAAAAAGGGTTCCTGACAAGGTTTTCGTCGAACATAAAAATATATCTTAACCCAAAAAGGTGATTTTGGTGATGTTAGGACTCACGAATGTCATACATCTATTAAGGTAATTATTTACGTATAGAATTTCCATTAAGTAAATCTTTTTAGTAATTGTTATCTCCTATTTGAAAACATTAGATAATGATTTGATTTTTGGTACAGTACATTCTACCTATGCCTCTCCTAGATAGCTTTGACAAAAAAATAAAACAAGTTATATATGATCTTGGTAAATACATGAGGTACGTAACAATTTTATATGCATGTTAAATGTTTGACGTTCATTTGGTTGCATTGCTTATTGACATATTTTGTTTTACAGCTTCAAACTTTAATATATATTATATACCTCAATCTGGATGATCATTCATGTTATTTTCTTGCATCTTTTGTAGGTGGATTTCATCTAAAGAAATAAATGAAGAATATATTAGGTATTTGAAGAGATAAATTCCTCATCCAATGTGTGAAATGAAGAAGTATTTACCTCCAAAAATTTTCAATGCACAAGAACACTATCTCACACACCAAGTTGACGAGATTGAATTGTGTGGACCTATAAAATCAAGGTCAATGTGGATGGTGGAAAAGCATTTGAAGGCATTGAAGGATTTTGTTAGATAGAGAGCACTCCCTGAGGGTTCTATGGTGCAGGGCTATATGTTGTATCAATCCATGGTGTACATTAGTCAGTATCTTCCAAATTTAGCAAAAAATATCAATCTACCTCGCATTTGGCATGTCGACTCCATCAACAAATTTGAGGGGGAGGTCATGTCGAGGAAAGGTAGAAAGAGGAAAGTGAAGGTAATGAGAATGGTGTACATTTTATTTATTATACAATTAATTTTTCAATTTATGTGATTTTTATTATTCCACCAGTATTTTAAGGTAAACTTAATTTCCTTTAATGAATGCTAATTTATAATTCTTAATTTTTTTTTCATATAGTTGGTCGTGTGTGGGATGCAATAAATTTATAAATTGCAAACAATATTGATTGGATGGATCAATGGATTGAATGATGTACAGAATACTATGGTACATTAACATGGGAAGGGGCTAGTAAAATGATTAAATCAATGCATCTTCATCAAGAGGAATATCCCGAACTTACACAAAGGGAAATTGATTTAGCATGCAGTTTAAAAGATAAAAAGGAAAGTATATTTACCCTGATCATTTTTTTTGTTGTTTCACATTGTATCGAAATATTTCTCATTTATGTCTTCTTATATATTTATTTACCAAGACGGGCATGATGCAGCTAATACATCACAATGCTATGTGGTGCAATGGTCTTAAATTTCACATCAAAAAGTTGGATGACAAGAGGAAAACATTTGATTATGGGATAATTGTAGTTTTTCAAGTCACTAACGTTTCCTCTAGAAGTGATAGGAATCCAGAAGTATATGAAAATAGGTACTATGGTTATTTGGAAGATATACTTGAGTGTGACTTTAATTCATTTAAAGTAGTTATGTTTTAGGTCAAATGGTATAGGCTATGAATGAATGAACGTGACCTCGAAAGAACTGTTATTGAACATGCCAATGGATTTACCATGAATAATACAAGGTCACTTGAACCAGGTACAGAGCCTTATGTTCTTCCAAGTCAATGTGAGCAATTCTTTTACTCATAGGTTCCAGGTAAAGCAAGTTGGCCATACATTGTTAGATACGATCCGAGAGGAATACCGGTCAAGTATAATTCAGTAGAGGAAGAAGACAATGTTGAAGAAGAAAGTGATGCATATTAGGAGTAGTTGGGTGTTGACATACATGTGTTAAATGAAGAATCTGATCCAGAAGTTGATCATCCAAATGATGTAGCAGGAAATGAAATTGACATTGATGATATTGATGATGAATATCTAACCAAAAATGAATTTGATCATTACCCTGATATGAGTGATATTTTCAATGATAGCGATTCACAACCAAATGATGATGCAGATGTTGAGTTAGATGAAGAAGAATCTAAATTATGACATTGTAGTAATGTTGGAATCTAGGAGGTATGTGAGAACATTTTTTTCCATAATGTATTATGTTTATGACTATTTAGTTATGTTTAAACCATCTCTATCATCATCATCATCATCACCATCATCACAATATCCGTCATCATCATCATCTTCATCATCATCCATCATCATCATCATTATAATCCTCATCATCACCATCATCACAATATCTGTCACCATCATCACAATATCTGTCATCATCATCATCATCTTCATCATCATCTTCATCATCCTCATCATCATCTTCGTCATCGTCATCATCATCATCATCATCATCATCATCATCATAATCCTCGTCATCATTATCGTCATCATCACCATCATCACCCTCTTCCTCATCAACATCATCATCATCATCGTCATCGTCGTGATCACCATCTTCATCTATTTAGTTATGTTTAAACCATTGTTATCATCATCATCATCATCACCATCATCACAATATCCATAATCATAATCATCTTCATCATCATCCATCATCATCATCATATTCATCATCCTCATCCTCATCATTGTCATCATCATCATCATCATCATCATCATAATCCTCATGATCATTAACGTCATCATCACCACCATTACCCTCTTCCTCATCAACATCATCATCGACATCGTTATTGCCATCATCAACAACATATTCATATATTTAGTTATTTTTAAACCATCGTTATCATCATCATCGTCATCACCATATTCATATATTTAGTTATGTTTAAACCATCATCATCACCATCATCACAATATCTGTCATCATCATCATCTTCATCATCATCCGTCATCATCATCATCTTCATCATCATCATCATCATAATCCTCGTCATCACTATCATCATCATCACCATCATCACCCTCTTCCTCATCAACATCATCATCATCATCATCATTGTTACAACTGATTTTACCACACATGGTTGATCACACTTTTATGGCCTTCCCTATCCCTCTGCAGACTCTTTGGACCCCATGGACCATTTTTGTACCTTTGATGTTTCCAATATCATCCCTAAAAACACCTATTATTGGTTGTACGTGACTTTTAATCCCTTTCTCGTGTATATATGTGGATATTACCCTTAAACCCGCATACATTGGGATGTGTGCATAAGTCCAAATATTTTTGGAGTTTTTCTTGATGTGGATCTGAGTCACTTGTCTCATGGCCTTCCATATGCCTCGAGATTTCTCGGATTTGGCCTTCCATTACCCCATTGAAGCACTATATAAGGAACCCCTTGGATACATTGAAAAGGGGGAATTGAAGATCAAGAAAACTAGAGTCCATTGTTGTCATAGCTTGCTTATACTTGAGTTTGCATCCCTTTGTCCCTTCGATCACTTTGTGTTCTTCCCAACCTTGCATTTGTTTGTGAGATTGCTATCGAGAGATGGAGGATTGAGGTGGTGGAGGCCCAGGTGGAGGACTCAGTTTCTTCGGTTCACGGATGTGCCGACAGAGGTTGTCACTTATCTAATCTCTGATTTTATTAATAGAAATATCTTTTCTTGTCCAATGATGTGCATTTAAATGAATATTGAATCCATAGATTCATTTAATTGCTTATGCATTATTGATTATATATGCTAGAATAGGCCTAACACTATATTATATAGCATGCTTCCCTTGTTTACTATTGTTGAGAGTAAATTGCTAACGCAAGCAGGATTGGAAAAAGCTCAATGGGGATCTACTTCAACTGTCTAGAATAATGTATGATTCAAGATCCTTTAGTGTTAGATGTTTTATTTCTCTTGCATATCAGGAAGGGATTGATTTCTGCGGTTTCTCTATCGGTTGTGGTAAACCCCAAGCCATGGGAAGTTTTATACGTAACAGAATTGGCGACTCCACTAGGGAGGTTCCTATTTGTTTTTCTTTGGGGGTTTTTGGCTTCCAATGTGCTTGTATTGCTCTGATTTCTCTATTTCTGTGTCGGGTCTGGGGGAATGATTGCCTAGTAGTGTCCTTTAGGAGTAAATTTTGTCTCGGTTTGTGAATTTACCTTTTTTTTTTCTTTTTCTTCCTATACGTGGGTTTTGCTTTCACAATTGCATGTACACGTGGGTTTTCCTATAATAGTCATGTATGTACGCAGGTTTACTAAGAACAGCCATGTATGCCCTGATTTTTTTCTTTTTTGGGAAGATTAAGTGTTGCTAGGTGAGTTTGGATGATTGCTGAGTCTTCTTGATGCTTCTAGAGTCTATATATCCTCTCTGTTTCTGACTAGAGACTCTTTTTTATTTGATTTTTAAAAATGTTCTTGTCATTTCATTTTCTATTTTTTGTTTTGAGATTAGTGCATTAGGTCTTTTTTTCCTTAGTACTTTGCTTGGCTGTTTTCTATGAGTCATTGCAGAGTCTGAGGGTGGTAGAGTCATATTTTTTCTTTTTATCTCATTTAATTCAAAAATACAAAAGAATTTTTCTTTTTTCATAGTTATGCATTCTTTGCATTTTGTATTAGCATGGTACTTGCATTAGGTTTGCTTGGTGAATATTAGTCAGATTTTCATATAGGAATGATTGCATATACATTTGAAAGAAAATTTGTGCACTTCTCATAGTAGCATACCCTATTTTTCATTTGAAACAGTGCATTTGCATTGATTGTTAGGTGTGCATTTTACTTCTTGTTGTGTCATAACATCATTAATTGCATGACCATTTACCCTTTGAGTAATAAAGCCAATTAAAATCAACGCATAATAAAATGAATTACACTCTTTTATTTTCTAGGGTGCACCAACAAGACTAGGTTTTAGGGTCTTGGAATAGTTCATTGTGAGTTAATTCTCCAAGACCACTAAACAAAACAATTAGGTGTTTGTCCAGGTGAGAGTGTTAAATCATTTATATAATTAGTGTTTCTCAGGATCCTCCTCTTACAAGGGATTTAAGCATGAGGCAGTGTGAGAAATTATGATTGGGATGACCCCTGATTGTGAATGATTAGCACCAGAGATATTTCTAGGATTGTATTCGTATATGGGGGCCTTTAAGGTATTGGCTAGTGCACCCTTGGGGTACTAGTTGTTCTTTCAAGCTTCAGGTTTTGTCACCCTGTCCATATGGTCAATCCCTCCTGCGACTATCCGCCTGAGCATTGATTATATTGAGGTGACCTTAGTTGCCTTACCTAGGTTATAAAGGGGGTATTTGCAAAGGTTATTTTGCAGGTGTCCTAGTTAGGTATGGGTTGGATAGCACAGTCGCTATATGCATTGAAGCTAAGGTCCACTATAATTGGTTACGAACCTCTGCTTGTTGTGTATGGGAGTCTAAAGCCTCTCCTAGGTGAGACATACCTACTTCATTCGGGAGCTCACATATCCTACCCTTGGTTTGCTTGTGATTTGGCTTTACATTTTTAGGTGTATGCTCTGTGTATGCTAGTTTTCCTAGGGTTTGCATAATTAGATCAAGTCTTTTTATTTTTTGAGTCATTATGGATTCAGGCATGGCACCCCACCGTTCTCATCGTTTAGTAGGACTTCTGCCTTCCATATCTCCTCCTCCTTTGGGAGAGAGAACTAGACAGTCTGGGCGGACTACTTCTCACTTTGATTCACACACCATGGGAGATCATGAGGATGAGATTCTAGAGATTTCTTCTCCACCTCATGAGGATGGGGAGGAAGATACTACTAGAACAATATGATCCTTCATGTGAGCAACCCTCACGATCTGGTTATGATCCCTCATTCACAGGTCACCGGTATTGGTTTCTGGGTGACGAGACTCACTATGAACCCACAAGCACTAGTTATGTCAGATATGACATACCTGATATCCCTGAGCCCAATCCGACATATCATGCTAAGTCAGAAATTGACCCTGGCACTATGCATAGGGGAACTCCCACTCTTCTCCATGCAGAGAGGTTTTGGGGCACTAGTCACATTGCACCTTCCATCCCAGTGGTGGAGGCGTCTTCACATGCTCCTCCTAGTGTTGGATTTTTAACATTTAAGCTAGCATTATATTAGGATCTTTAACTAAGAGAATAAAAAGCACAACAATCAAACATAAGAGACAATGAACATAGTGCTTTTCCTCGGGGAAACCATAAATGGAGAAAACCCTGCAACTTCCTTGGAGATAGAATCAGCACCAAAAGTAAAACCCCAAAACAGTAAGATGATCTCCTGACAGTAGCAGCCTCTTTATTTCTATCCCCAACAACTTCTTCTCCCTTAGCTATATGCTACAACTGAGTGTGAGTGAGTGTGTGATAAATAGAGAGGCTCACTCTCTATTTATACTAATTCTCGACTTGACAATAACTCACTAGGGTCGAATTCACTAGAAGAGTCTAATAACCCTAGGGCCCTGTAACTACAGGGACTTTAACCCTTCAACAATAGGAGGGTTACCCACAATGACTTGACATGACTTGTTTACATTATAGAAACTCCCGATCGGAACATTGAGGCATGACATGACTCAATTACATTACAAACACTTCTCGGAATAAACATCGGGGTACAATACATAAGATATATAAGTGAATACATTCCGAAGTTACAATTACATCAACACTCCCTCTTAACTAGGAAGGTATTCTCTTGACACAATTTGTCAGCACAAGTCTTCTTCTCTGTATCATCTGGATCATCATCTTCAATTCATCTTCATCTTTAATTTATCTTCATCTTCAAGTCATCTTCATCTTCAAGTCATTTTCATCTGGATCTAGATTATCACTTGATCTGGATCATCATCACTGAATCTCGATCATCACTGAATCTTGATCATCACTCGATTTGGATCATCTCTAGTTCTAGAACATCTCTGATGGATCATCATCACAGGTGCTATCTCTTGATTCTTCTCATCATAGGAAGTTCTACAGAGCCATCCCTTTTTCATGCTAGTTGTAGGCCTAGCCTCCATGTAGGTATTTTCTAGCACTTATATCTAACCCTAAGTCAGAATAGCCCTCCCAACACTTACATTTGATCATGTAGTAACCAATCCTATAATCACATTAGAAAGGCATGCCAAACACTCACATCTGACCATGTGGGAACACATCCCACAACCATGTCAGAAAGGCCCAGCACTCACATCTAACAATGAGAGGAACCAATCCAGTCATCTATGTCAGAAAGGCCCAACACTTACATTTGACCATGAGAGGAACCAATCCTACCTACATGTCAAAAGGGTGCTGCACTTACATCTGATCATGTAGGAACCAATCCTACAATTGCCTCAGCATGGCTCTACACTTACATCTGATCATATAGGAACCAATCATACAACCACCTCAAAATGGATCTGTACTTATATTTGATCATGTAGGAACCAATCCTATAGCCACATCAGAATGGCTCTACACTTATATCTAATCATATAGGAACCAATCCTATATTCACATTAGAATGGCCGTCAGTCATAGACTGAGTATTCCTAGTAACTGACTAGGTACCTCCATTCCAAGAATGGCATTCAACACTTATATCTGATCATGTAGGAACCAATCCTACAGTCACATCAGAATGGATCAGCACTTGTATCTGACATGCGAGGAACCAATCCTCTCATCATGACATAATGAATCAGCCCTTACATTTGACCATGGAAGGAACCAATCCTCTCACCATGTTAGAATGGCTCATGGACTCATCACTTCCCTTTGGAGGGAACCTCGATCTGAAGAACACCAAGATTCTCCTTGAAGTACTCAAACTTCACCCTAGCTAATGGCCTATTCAACACATCAGCTATTTGTTTGTCCGTCACAACATACTGGAGCTTCACTGTTCCTTTCTGCACCATATCCCTAATATAGTGATATTTGATCTCGATATGCTTCGGATTTTCATGGAACACTGGGTTCTTCGACAAATTCACACAACTGTGGTTGTTGCAATATATACAAGTAGCATCCAACTGGAGATCAAATAAATCAGACAGTAGCTTCCTCAGCCATACTACCTCACAACTAGATGAACAAGCTGCGACATACTCTGCTTCAGCTGTACTCAGTGCCACGTAGGATTGCTTCTTGCTAAACAAAGAGATCAAACCTGATCCCATACTGAAGCACCACCCTGAAGTGCTCTTCCTATCGATGGCACTTCCTGCCCAATATGAATCAACATAACCTTCCAGGTTAATCTTCTGATTCACCTCATACTTGAACCCATAATCAGCTGTACCCCTCAGGTACCTCAGAATATGCTTTGCAGCAATCAAGTGAACATGTCTCGGATCTATTATGAACTGGCTCAAGGTGTTCACAACAAAGCAAATATTTGGTCTTGTGTTCGTCACATACATCAAGGACCCAATCATTTGATGATACATCATAGCATTAACCACTTCTGATGAAGCATCACCCAATAGCTTCAGGTTTGATGCCATAGGTGTGGTCATGGCCTTGTAGTCCATCACCCCGAATCTCTTCAGGATCTCTATTGCATACTTCCCTTGTTCGAGGGAGATTCCATCTACATTCTGCCACACCTCCATGCCTAGAAAATAGTGCATCATACTCAAGTCCTTCATTTCAAACTTGGAAGCAAGCTTCCTCTTCGTATCATAAATCAACCCATCCATACCTGTTACAAATAGATCATCTACATATAGTAGGAGTATCACTAGGTTACCATATTCAACTTAGTAGTAAAGGTTGGAATCTTCTTTACTTTTGGTAAAGCCCAAACTAGATAGAAAGCCATCAATTCTTCCATACCAAGTCCTGGGTTCCTATTTCAAACCGTACAGGGCTTTCTTCAATCTACACACATGAGACTCCCTGTCATGTGTCTCAAAACCAAGTGGTTGCTCCACATACACTTCCTCTTCAACTACACCATTCAAGAAAGCAGTCTTGACATCCATTTGGTGTATCTTCCATTTCATCACTATAGCCAGAGAAAGTACTAATCTGATGGAAGTGTATCTGGATATAGGTGCAAAATTTTCTTCATAATCTATTCCTTCTTTCTGTGAGAAGCCACGAGACACGAATATTGCTTTATATTTCTCTATGCTTCCATCTGCAGCATGCTTGATCTTGTAGATCCATTTGGAAGTTAAAACAAACTTCCTTTCTGGTCTTGGGACAACATCCCAAACATCATTGTTCATGATCGATTGATACTCTTTGATCATAGAATCCTTCCATTCTTTCCTTTCTATTGCTTCTTCATAGTTGGAAGGTTTTTATCGATGAAGTCACATAATTATAAAGCTACATACGCAGAGCAGGACCTAGTCCTCTTTCTTTCTCTGTGATTCTCTTCTAGAGCCCCATATCTTTTTGCACCTTGGATAAATTCTCATACCCAAGCAGGTTTCCTCTTGTGAGGATTCTTCTCTTTAGGTGGATCTACATGTTCTTGAGGTTCTTCTAATTCTCGATCTTCTTCTTGAATCTCTTAATTCATGGTTGTGTCATGAATTCTGGGTGCTTCTATTTCTTTAGGATCTTCAGTAGGTCTCTTTCTGGATTTGTTGTAAGCTAAGTCTTCATCAAATCATTACATCCCTACTGATGTTGATCTTCTTGAATTCTGGGAAGTATATTCTGTAAGCCTTCGAGCTTTCAGAGTATCCCACAAATATACCCTTCTTTCCTAAAGGATCTAACTTTGTCCTCTTTTATTTTGGAATGTGTATGTACACTGGACAACCAAATATTCTGAGATGCCTGACTTATGGTTTCTTGCTGAAAAATACTTCTTCAGGTATCTTGTTCTCGAGTACTCTGTGTAGAGTATTGTTCTGTACATACACTGATGTTTTGGCAGCTTCTTCCCATAGACGCATGGGAAGATCTTGATCATGACACATGGGAAGATCTTTATCATGACGCATTGCTCTTGCAGCTTCCATGATTGTTCTATTCTTCCTTTATGCAACCCCATTATGTTGTGGATTATATGGAGTGGATAAATCCCTCTTAATCCATGAATCTTTGCATAACTCTTTGAATTCATTTGATGTGAATTCTCCACCATTATCTAATCGAAAAGGTCTTGATCTTATTTTCAGTGTGGTTCTTGATCAAGGCTTTGAATTCCTTGAATTTCCTGAATTCTTCATCTTTATTCTTCATAAAGTATATCCATGTCTTTCTAGAAAAATCATCAATAAAAGAAACATAGTATACATACCCACTTAAAGAATTGAATGACATTGGACCGCATACAACGAAGTGAATGGTTTCCAATATTCCTTTTGCTTTTCTCTCTCTACTTGGAAATGCCTTCTTTTTGTTCTTTCCTTTCACACATCCTTTGCAGACTCCATCATGTTTTGCCTGAATTTTTGGAAGACCTTCAACAACTTGGCTTGCAAGTGGTAGTTCTCTGTAATGCACATGTGTAAGACTTCTATGCCAAATTTCATTTGGCTCTACTATGTCATGAACCAAAGCTTGTTCTGTATGGCCCTTCAATTTGTATAACCCTCCTTATTCTCCAATTACTATTGCATCGTCAATAGTCTTTCCTCTTGACCGCATGAGGACTTGGTCATCTACAAATGAAACCCTCATGCTGTTTGCATCCAGTGTCGATATGGAGAGAATATTCTTCTTTAGTCCTGGTACATACAAGACATCCTTCATTTTCATAGACTTTCCAGAGTCTAGCTTGTAGGGGTATACACCACTACCTTTTATGGGATATTGGTAGTCATCCCCAAGTTTCACCTTATGGGGTGAATTATGTTCGGATAGTTTCTCAAAATATTCCTTAAATCTTGTCATGTGTTTGGAAGCCCCACTGTCAATAAGCCAATCTTTACTTCCATGTGTAATAGTTCCTGTGAGAGCGGAGATCAGAACATATTCTTCATCACTTGAAGAGTCTTCACTTTCTTGATTTACTCTCTTTCTGGGAAGATCATTATCCTCAGCATTGTGAGCATGATGTCTTCTTTAGAGTTCTTCTTCTTCTTAGATACACTCTTATTCATGGGACAATTTCTAGTAAAGTGTCCTCTTTCATCACATGTGTAACATCTGATTTTGGATGAATCCTTCTTTGCAGAATTATCTTTCTTATGAGAATGCTTACCTTGGTGATGATGATTTTCTCTTCTACCTTTCTTGGAGTTTACTGTGAGAGCTTGATCTTAATTTCCCATTATTTCTTCTTGAGCTATTATTTGAGCTTCTTCTTGTGAGCATTCTTCCCACAGTCTACTGAACTTGATTAGCTTCTTTCTAGCATAGATTCCTTGGATGAAAGAATCCCATGATCTAGGGAGACCATTCAAGGTTGTGATCACAATTTCTGCATTCTCGACTTCTTCATCTAATGCTTCAAGTTGTTCTTTGATCTGGGAGACCCTTGTAAAGTATGACTGTATGGTCTCCTCATTCTCGATCTTTACATTCTTCAACTGGTTCCTCAAAGTCATCTTCCAATTTATGTTCTTCCCTTCAAACAGTTTAGTTAGGGCATCAAACATAGCTTTAAGTGTCTTGAGGGAGGACACTTGTGGTATGAGGTGATCCTTGATTGAATCAGCAATAATCCTCTTAGCCATAACTAACTTCTTCTTATGTAAGGCCTTACCCTCATCTTCCTCCGAAACTGGAACCTCCTCATTGATGTAGGAGTCCAACTCATTTTCTTCTAGGACCGGGGAGATCCTATACTTCCAGGCTCGAAAGTTATCAGCTCAGCTTTTCATCAATCTTGGTATGATGAGACATATTAACTAAGAACCTCAAATGGAAATACAAAAAATTTAGATCTTACCAGGTCAAGATGTCGGATATGGATTTGGAGCTGAATTTTTGTAGTGCTAGTTTAGGAACATATTAGGGTTTGACTTTCCTAGAAAACTGTCCAACCAAATGCTTTGATCATGATCTCTAAACTTTGATTTTGAGGAGGAGATCAATCCAGGCTTGGGCTCACTCAAAAATTCCACTTCTGTGGAAATCCCTAATTTTTGGCAACAGTGTCGGGTCAAAAACTGAAAATGCTCTGAATCAGATTCTACTTCGACAAAAAGATGTGCCCTAGGGAGGAGAGTCATCGCAACCTTCTTTTTCTAAAAATATATGGAGATAGATCCAAAAAGTAGGAATCCATAGTTCCCGCAGTTGCGCAGTGTCTTCTTCTTAGGTTAGCTATGATACCATGTTAGTTTTTTAACATTTAAGCTAGCATTATATTAGGATCTTTAACTGAGAGAATAACAAGCACACCAATCAAACACAAGAAACAATTAACACAATTTTTTTCCTTGGGTAAACCATAAATGAAGAAAACCTTGCAACTTCCTCAGAGATAGAATTAGCACCAAAAGTAAAACCCCAAAACAATAAGATGATCTCCCGACAGTAGTAGCCTCTTTCTTCCTAGTTCCAGCAACTTCTTCTCCCTCAGTTATGTGCTACAACTGAGTGTGACTGAGTGTGTGATAAATAGAGAGGCTCACTCTTTATTTATACTAATTTCTGACTTGACAATAACTCACTAGGGCCGATTTCACTAAGAGAGTCTAATAACCCTAGGGCCCCGCAACCGTGGGGACTTTAACCCTTGAACAATAGGAGGGTTACCCACAATAACTTGACATGACTTGTTTACACTATAGAAACTCTCGATCGAAACATCGGGGCATGACATGACTCAATTACATTACAAACACTTCCTGGAATAAACATCAGGGTACAATATATAATATATACAAGTGAATACATTCCAAAGTTACAATTACATCAACACCTAGGCCTAGTGTTAGTAATACTATTCAGATACCAAGACCAAGATGAGTGAACATTGGGAACACCACTTACATTCCTTCACATGTCCCTTTGTCCTCGAACCCCGTTCCTTCGAATGTGTTTTTAATGACTCATCCTCTCCCTAATTCACGTGGGCCTTCAGGCCAGAATTTTTCTACTAGCCATGTTCATTCTGTGAATACTAACGTGGTTGTATCTCAGAGCCGAGTACCTCTTATTGTGTCAGCAGTTCTTGTTCCTGTTTCTGGATCATCTCATGTTCCACCTCATGGAGCTCCCCATATACCAAACTATGGACCTTCTCATGGTACATCCCATGGAACACCTTATGGAGCTTCTCATGGACATTCTTATGGATCATAGTATGGACAAAACTACCAACCCTATGGGTACGGGTATCAACAACCCACTTACTCTTCTAATTATGGATTTGTAGCGCCTCATAATCAAGGTACCCCACATCACAATGCTTCCATGTATCCCTACAAGGGTCAAATGGGAGGAGTTTATTATGGCCAATGCCATGGTATTTATAGCAATCAAACTTACATGAATCAAAACTACTAGGGAGCATGGAACTGACCGGCTCAACCTAGGCTCCCTTTCCTTGCGACATTGAACTTACCTGAGTTGTTGAGATTAATGAATGATCCTATGTCTCATGACCCGTCATGGCCGGTAGTCCCTACCAAGCTTCCTTCAGACATTCCCAAGTTCGAAGGTAATTCTAGTGAATATCGTGGTGAGCATGTCACCACTTTCCACCTTTGGTTCTCTTCCAATTCCTTACATGTTGATTCCATTCTTTTGAGGCTATTTCAATGCACCCTAACAGGTCCTGCAGTGAAATGGTATATAGAGTTACTAGTGGGGCTTATGCTATGTTTGATGATCTTTCTCTGACTTTCCTTAATCATTTCTAGCTACCCGTATGCTACAACATCGGTACCGAACTATTGTCGACCTTTCGGTAAGATAAAGCCACACACAGTTTTAATCATATTCAAGAGTGGCATAGACAAAAACGGTTAATCAAAGCCTTTATACCACCAGAGTTTCTTCTTGAATGGATCCTCAAATTGTTGTTACCTTACATCACGAAGGATGTTTCTACATCCAGAGTTCAAAATGAGGAACAAGCTATTTTTAGGGCACAAGAGTTGGATTTTATCTATGCTCAACCCGTACTTTTGTATGACATTATACCTAATGCTCCTAGGTCCAATTTCGACCCCAAGATCAAGCTTGGGCCAGATGCAGATGGTATTGTGGGCTCTACAAGTACCAAACCTGTGGACTCAGTAGTGAAACAAGTGAGCCAATTGTCAATTAACCAGTCTTCGTTGGGACAAGCTACGACTTCATCTGAACCTACCCAATCGGTGAATTTACTTTCCGTGAAATCGTCGAACCTGAAAGGAAACCAGTAGCCTAGAAGGAATAAGAAAAAATGAAAAAATAATCATAAGGGTGGGAACAAGAACAAAAATGATAATAATAATGACAAGAACACTCAAAATGTTGGGGGGGGACAAGCAGTGTAAACGTAAGGTGAATTTTCCTTGAAAGTTGTGTAATGATGACCAACTCACTCACTTGTGCCCTCATATGGAAGTTGCCTCAATATTCATAGCATAAGGCCTAGCTATGTTAACTAATCCTTTACTCAACAATCAAAATATGAACTCGAGGACCGTTGATCCTAGTTATGCATCGGGTGGAAATAAAAATTCATCGGAGGCCAATAGTGGTCATGGTTGAATCAACATGGTGTGTGCTGCTAAAGTTGTGACTCGCGTGAAAGATTATGGTTCGTCACAACCAGACCTTGGGAAAGAACTTTCCCCACACAAGATCCCTTTGCAAATAAAAAAGACTATGACTATAGCTCCATCTCGCATTCCTAAGGGAGTCTTAAAGTGTTTGGGGCACAATCCTAATGCCCGAGCCGCCTAGAACTATTCATTTGTTGAGGATTTGGGCCAGACCCCTTGTGCAATGTCTATGTTAGAAGTGCTTCAGACTTGTCCTCTGCAGAGGAAAGCATTGTTTTCTGCTCTTTGGGTTAATGATGATAACTCTACCATGATCAAATTTGAAACCGTGGGAGTGCAGACTTGCTTTCCTTACTACGTGTCTCTTTTGATTCATGTAGAGTGTCTTAACAACACCATTAAGCATACTGTCATTGATGAAGGCGCTGTTGCTTTTGTGATGTCTTTGTCATGTTGGAATGGTTTGGGTTCTCCCATGTTGTCTCAATCCGCCACCATGTTGACAGCTTTCGATGGTAGATCATTTCGACCACACAAGATTCTTCCTTCTCTAGAGGTCCAATTGGGAGGGAAGACTATTGCGATCAAGGTCGAGGTGGTTGATGCGCCCCTTGACTACAATCTTTTACTGGGTAGGAATTGGATGTATAGTATGCAAGTCATAGCTTATTCCCTCTTTCGAGTGATATGCTTTTCGTTTAATGGGAAGATTGTTACGATTGATCAAAATTCATTCCATAATCCAAGTGTCAATGCATCATCGGGAGCTTCTATCCCGATTATCGATCATTCTAGCTGGAAACTGGGAGTGTGGGCATAGGTATGTATCCTTCTCTTATGGGAATCTTTAGTTGTCCTGTGCCCATTCTTAGTATTGGGTCTAGTTTTGGTGGGGCTTCATCCTCGTCGAATTCGATGTCTTTTCACACTACCCATATGGAATATCCTTGGATTCTTCCTTCACCGAGTACTTCAAGGGTGCCCGTTGAGACAGACATGCCATTTCCTACAACAATGGTGGTGTATCAAGCGAATATTGATTAGGTTGTAGAGCCTAGTCCTTCCTCTTCATGGAAAGAGGAGGAGGACCCATATGTGCTCCCTGCATGGGCAGTAGAGTCATCTCACTCACATGATTTCCTTGATGATGTTTTTCCATCGGATGAAGCTATTCTTGAGGCCATGTCTAGGGTTGAGAAACCTTGGGAAGGGTTGCATCATCGATCATATTTTCTTCCTAAGATCGATCGTATGGAGTGTGATGACTTTAGGGAGATTCTTAGCGAGAATATTGGTAGCCCCATGGTTCCATTAAGATCTCCTGGTCAGATGGCTGATGGAAACATGGCTAATTTATCACCAACAATTCCTATGAATATTTCTCATGATCCTGGAAAGGTTGAGAATGTCTACATTGAGGTGGATTGTTCCCCTGATGAGATCAAGGAGTATACCGAGCTATTTAAAGAGTTTCGTGACATTTTCTCTTGGTCATATGAAGAGATGCTGGGTATAGACCCTCGTATTGTCGAACATGAGATCAAAATGTATCTGGGTGCAAAATAGGTTCGATAACATTTGTGTCCAGTGAATCCTAGAAAATCTCTTGCCATTAAAGGTGATATAGAAAAACTAGTGAAAGTTGGTTTTATCTATCCCTTTCCCTTGATGGAGTGGGTTTCAAATCCCATTCCGGTGGATAAGAAGTAGGGAGTGATCCGTATATGCACTGATTTCTATGACATAAATTGTGCTTGTCCTAAGGATAATTTCCCACACCATTTATTGATTAGATTTTGGATGAGTGTGCAGGAAGCGAGGTATTTTCCTTTATGGATGGTTTTTCCAGATATAATCAAATTCAAATTAAACCCGAGGATCAACATAAGACCGCATTTATTTGTCTTTGGGGTAATTTTGCATATCAGAAGATGTCCTTTGGCCTTAAAAACGTCGGAGCCACATTTCAGGGAGCCATGACCTTAATATTTCACGATCTTAAAAATATTATCAAAGTATATTTGGATGATCTCACTGCTCACTCTCATTTGATAGTGCGTCATCCATATCATTTAAGATTAGTGTTCGAAATATGCCGCCATTACCAAGTTTGTTTGAATCCTCACAAGTGCATCTTTTGCGTGACTGTTGGTTGTTTACTAGGATTGATCGTATCCAAGGAGGGTATAAGAGTCGATCCATTAAAGGTTGAGGCAATACTTCAATTGTCTCCCTTGTGTAATATTAAACACCTTCAATGTTTACAAGGCATGGAAAAATTCTTATGAATATTTGTGGTTTCCAACTTGACTAAAGGATTTATGCGTCGTTTGAAGAAGGACACCCCTTTTTACTAGGATAAGCGAGCCCAGGAGTCTTTCGATGCTCTTAAGCGAGCCTTAGCAATGGCCCCCATGCTAAGTCCACCAAACAATAGCCGTTATTTCTTGATTTATGTGTTCGCGTCTATGGAGACGGTTGGTATGGTTTTGGTTCAGGAGGATGAGGAGCTCCATGAGCATGTCATATATTATTTGAGACGAAACCTTATAGAGGCGAAACTTTACTATTCCCATGTGGAGGAGCTAGCCTTGGTTATCGTTCATGCGGTTCAGCATTTGAGACATTACATTCTCCTTTGCCAAACCTTGGTCATAGCTCATATCAATCCATTTCAGTTTGTCCTCACTATAAGGATGATTGGGGGAAAATACAATAAATGGATTGTCATTTTGCAAGAGTTTGATCTCAAGTTCGTTTCAGCGAAATCGAAGAAATCGTTGATCTTTGCGGAGCTTATATTTGATTTTCCAAGTTTGGAGGAGGAAGAGGTTTATGAGGATTCTTTTTTCGATGAGCATATTTTCCTCATCTCAACTGTGGACCCTTGGTATGGGGATATCATTGTATATTTGCAAACATTAAAGGTCCCTAATCATCTTTCATGGGATGAGCGACGATGATTACGTCATGTAGCTAAGAACTACCTTATAATGGATAACACTTTGTACCATTGTGGGGTAGATTCCATTTTGTGTTGTTGTTTAACCCATGATGAGGCTAAGGTTGTGCTGAATGATTACCATGGAGGGTGTTGGGGCTCCAACCTTAACGGTCCTTAATTTTGGTAACTCCACGGGTTTTGTGGAAGCTTGTAAGTGGAGTTGCGACTCAAAATAGTCTTAGGGGTGTCAAGGTTGGGTCGAAGCCCCTCTTTTTGTAAATGACCCATGGTTTAAACCCAGGGTTATGGTTTGTGGGTGCCCATGATTTAAGTCCATGGTTTTGTAATAGTGCACTTGTATATATAGGCACTTATGTAAAGGAGTGAAGGTAGGCCTTTGACGACTATCTTATGATGCTAATGTAATGCGAAGCTAAGAGCTGTCTTAGGGTTTTTGTAAGAAGGTCAAGTCCCAGCTGTGTGCGTCGATGACCTATGCAGCTAAGTGTGCAAAGGTTTTTTGTAAGAAAGGTTTTGCAGCTGAGTGCGCAAATCTGCAGCTAAGTGCGCAGCTTTTGGGAGATTGAGGAGATCTGCAGCTGTGTGCGCAGATCAGGACTGTGGTTTTTGTAAAGAGTTGAATATAAACACAGTTCTATGGACGTAGCCCCTACACTGGGGGTGAACCACATATATCTTATGTTGTGGTGGTTCTATTGTTTTGTGTTGTTTTTATGCTTTTGATAAGTAGGTGAATGCTAAAGTAAGATAACTATTAAATATTAACTTCACTGTGAATTCCCAGTTAAGGGTTAAGTAAGAAATGTTCTCATCTAAACTGTGAAGATAACTAAGCGAATGCTAAGAGCTTTATTTTGTATAAATATTGTTGTTAAGGCTAACGGTACAGTAATATCCCTCTTTTGCTTGCAGAAACCTGATTCTGTGGCACCCCATAGTTGTTTCGGGTGAGACTGCAACCTGCTTGCAGGTTGTTGCCGAAAGGGCCAACATTGTGGGTTTGTTTGTTGGTGCGAAGTAATGGTATAAACCTGGGTCTGCCCTAAAGCCCAACAAATTGGTTCCGTTGTCGGTTGAACTCAGTATCTGCTCAAGAGGGATCTACGTTGTACCTAGAGGGCTATGTTCTGGAAACCCTCCGTAAAAGAAATCGGTGACTGGATTGAAGACCCCTATTTGAAATTTGCAAAACAAGAAAATAAGGATCCTCGTCATAGCTCGGATGACTTCTTGCAAAGGTACATCTTTTCTAATGCTTATGAAATTTTCTTTGGTAGTATCCACATAGAATTGCACTGGTGGTTATCTAGGTTGACAGAGAGAAAGATGAACTTCCAAGAAGGTCAGTCTCCTGACTGGACCCCAGTAAGAATTAATATATTGAAAAGGGAGAACAACGTGATATCGCGAGCTGTTGATTTCTGGACAACGCGAACCCTTGAAGCATTTGTGACAGAGTTTTCCATCGACACGAGTACTTCCTTTAGCGAAGGTAAATGGCAGGTTTTCAAAGGACCAAGGGGTAAGTACTTGAATTCATTTAGTTTGAGAATTAAAATGCCTTGGCTGAAAAAGGTATATTGCTTATAGAATCAGATTGCTAGATCTAGTATTACTAACTTATGTTGGGAAGTGAAAGTGACTTCGACGAGCAAAGTGGTTTGCTGCGAAGTGGTAAAAGATACAAGAGAAATATTGAACCCTGTACCCTAGGCCGCAATACCGAGTATACTCCAGTAAGTCTGGAAAACTCTGAGCCCAAAGAAACCTCTTCTATTAGAAACCCTCCTACAACCTCGTAGCGAAGATCTGTTATCCCTGAGAAACTGTCATAGTTTGAAAGTAACCCTAGCCCGAGTATTCCTGTCGTAGGCCAATCTACCCTAGTAAGTTCCACCCCTCCTATTACCAGTCCCCCTCCCTCCTCCCCTAGATCCAATATGGCCCATGTGAATGATGACATCAAATTACCAGTCTTTAAAGGAACTTGATCAGAGGATCCAGAACAATTTTGGTTCTTATGCGAAGCTGTGTGGACTGCTAAGAATATTATGGACCAAGATATAAGAAGAGCGCAGCTGGTTACTTCTTTCAGAGACCGGTATTTGACTTGGTTTATGAAGTTTTCCAGTACTCAAAACCATGTCTTGGCTGATATTAAAACAGCACTGATCAGAGAGTTCAAGAAGCCTAAATCAGAGTCACAGTGCATAAGTGAACTGAAAGAGATTTAGCAGAGACGAGGTGAATTAGTTTGGGACTTTGATAAGAGGTTCAAAGTTTTGCTAGATCAAGTTAGCTTCACTATTGGACTAGAACAACATAAGGAATGGTTCATTGTGGCATTATTACCTCATATCAGAACTCCACTCATGCAACAGAAGGTTGCTGATCAGCAAGAGGCTTTGGAGATTGCCATGAAGCTTGAAATAGCTCCTGTCAGAGATAGTTCTGGTATAGCCCAAATACAAGCGCAGTTGGCAGAAATGGCTCTAGAGCTTCACAACATGAAGAAGGGGAAATCTATTCATGAAGACGTGTGGTGTACATGATATCAGACAGAAGGCCATGACAAAGAACAGTGTCCGGCGTTAAGGCACTATCTGAATACTGGTGCACCAAACCCACTGAACTCTAATGTATATTGTGAGATCTGTAGAACAACTGGCCAGCATCGACCCGAAGATTGCTATCTGTTGCAGAGATATGTTCAAGTACCTAAGAATCCCTACTATAAGTTCTATAAGTCAGTTGGCCACAATGAAGATGAATGTCGCAGCTTTGACCTCATGAGAGAGGGAACCTATGATGCTTATAGGGTCCACCCTGATGTACAAGGCAATGATGGATATGGTTACCACGGTGGTCGAGGTGGTTTCAGAGGTTATGGTTGTGGTATGCCTAGAGGGGGTCGAGGCCAGGTTATTTTCTATAACTGCAATCAGGCAGGACATCTAGCTCAAGACTATCAGAACCCAACTACGACATGTCGATATTGTAGAGCAGTCGATCATGTCATTGAGCAATGTCTGCAGTTGATAGCCAAGATCCAAGAAAGTAACAGCAACCCTAGTTAGAATGTTCAGATGATTGCTGTAGAAAAAAGACCCGTCCTAGCCATTAATTTTGTTACAAAGAGTGGAGCTATGACACAAGTGCAGAGTAAGGAGAAACAGCCTGATGAAGCTTAGGTTCGCAAGGCCCCAGAGAAAGTTCCAACCTTCGATGTTGGAAGAGAAAAAGAAACCTTTCTGGAAGCTATAAAAGACTTTACTGATCCAGGAACATCAGTAGCAACCATGGAGCAGCATCGACAGCAGTCACAACTCCAAGAAGCTTCACCAGATCAAGTAAGTACACTGTCATCATTTTTACAGAGTTGTATCAAGCTGTTAAGAAATCAGAATGCTTTGATTGAATTACAGAAAGTTATTCAGTCTTGCGAACCTCACTGAAGCTCTGGTAAGGAAAAAATTGTTCGTAGAGTTAGAAGAACTGGTAGAGAAATGAGATTGCATGCTCAGGTAGGAGAGTATGACATGAATGATATCATTTTATACCTAGGATCAGAAGTAAATGCCTTAACTAAGCAGACATGGGAACAAATGGAAAAAACCTACCCTTGAATGGTCCCCTGTACAGTTGAGATTAGCCAATCAGCAGAAGATTGTGCCCCTAGGAAGATTCCCTAATGTACCAGTGGATATAGATGGAGTCAGTACCTTAGCAGATTTCGAAGTCATTGAGATAATTGATGATAGCAACCCCTATCTAGCCTTGCTAGGAATTGAGTGGGCAATAAACAATGATGTAGTAATCAACCTTAAAAAGAGACAGATGACTTTTGAAGGGAAAGGTTTAAGTGTCATAGTACCATTGGACCCTTCTCAAGGAGAAAGGTATACAGAGCCAGTCAGAGATGAAGATCAGGATGTTTTGGATCATATCTACAACATCAAAGCTAAGGAAGAAGATTATGTTGACCCTACTACTGAAGGCATAATGGATTGGCAGTGTGATAGCTCCTGCATGACTGATTCCGATGAAGGTCTAGAGAATTGGCAGAATCGACTCTATGAGCTACATGGACATCGATGTGCCAGAATTACCAAGTCTCTCAGATGGCTTAGCGCACAGACAAGAATCTTGCCTACCTTTGATGGCTTGACAGATCCAGGAGAATTTATTGTACAATTCTCAGAGAAAGTACCAGATTCACAGAAAATGAAGACTCTAGATCCAGCATTCAGAGCCACAGCATCTAGATGGTGGAATGGCCATAAAATGTATATTCACAGTCGGGAAGCTTGTCAGAAGTCTCTTCACCTGAGATTCATGGATCAACCTCAGGAGGTGCGAAGCAGGTTTAATGGTCAGACTAGCCCTCAGGGACATTTGGAGCAGTGTTATGAAGCATGGAAGCATGTACCTCATGAAGAATGGGTACATAGGTTTGTGCACACTTTGGAACCTATAGCAAAAAACCGGTATGCGGAGGTCGAGCTTCGCCATGGTACTGTAAGTTGGGATAGTCTTGTTGATAGTTTTGTGCTTACCTTTTCTATTAATGAGGTTTTCCCTGCTTTGGATGCAGCTATTAGGTTGATCCATACTAATGTGTTTGATGATAAAGAAATAGCTGAGTACCAACCTGATTGGAAGGAATAAGAAGCTAATGCAGTAGAATGTTATAACCTCACAATTGACGAGGATGATGACCCGCGCAACATCAACATTCCTGAGTCAGAAGGACAATGCGAAGTACATGGACCAGCAATTGAAGCACTTGAAGTGAATTAGCCTTTGAAGACAAGACAAGTAAACATTGGGTCAGAAGAAATGCCTAAGTATGCTACTATTGGAGATTATTGGGATGAAGAAATGGTAAGAAAAGTGACCGAACTTCTCCATCAGTATCAGGACTTATTTTTGACGAAGTTCTCAGAAATGAAAGGAATCCTTGGAGATATCAGAGTGATAAAAATACCTTTGAAACCAGATGCGAAGCTTGTAAAGTAGCGCCCTTATAGGCTGAATCCTAAGTACAAAGAAAAAGTTAGGATGGAGCTAGACAAGATGCTCGCTACAGGAATCATTGAGCCTGTTGAAGAGTCTAAATGGGTCAGCCCTATGGTGGTACAAGAAAAGAAGACCAAGGGAGAAATCAGAATCTGTGTTGATCTGAGGAAGCTGAATGATGCCTGTCTACATGATCCTTTCCCTACTCCCTTTGCAGATGAATTTTTAGACAATGTTGGAGGACAAGAAGTGTACTCTTTTACTGATGGATTTTTAGGCTACCATCAGATCAGAATCGCTCCAGAGGATCGACATAAAACAAACTTCGCTACAGAAATGGGATCCTTTCAGTATACAGTTATGCCCTTTGGATTGAAGAATGCACCTGCTATGTTTTCCAGAGTAGTCATATCTACATTTAAGGAATTTATACATAAATTCTTGGAAGTTTACTTTGATAATTGGACTATCTTTGGTTTATTGAAAGATCATATAGCTAGTTTAATACTTATGCTGGACAAGTGTAGACGGCATTAGATTTCATTGAACCTGAAGAAGTGTATCTTTTGTGTGCACCGTTTGGAATACTGCTAGGTCACATTGTATGTAACCAAGGATTAATGATGGATCCTGCGAAGATAGCCATTATTGTGAACTTGCCACCTCTGAAGTCTGTTAAGCAACTTTGCACTATGCTTGGTCATACTGGATATTATAGGAAATTTATTAAAGGATACGCTCAAATTACAACCCCTATGGAAAAGAAATTGAAGAAAGATATTAAGTTTGAATGGACACCTGAGTGTCAGGAAAGCTTGGATATCTTGAAAGAAAATATGGTAACTGCCCCTATTTTAATATTCCCTGACTGGAATAAGGAGTTTCATGTGCATGTTGGTGCATCCTGCATTGCTTTGGGTATAGTGCTGGCTCAATCGGGTGAAGGTAATATTGATCACCCCATTGCTTTTGCAAGTAGAAAATTGTCCACAGTAGAAAAGAATTATACTATGACAGAACGAGAAGGTCTAGCTATGGTTTATGCCTTGCAAAAGTTTCGACATTATCTATTAGGATCTCATTTTAAGATGTTCACCGACCATTCTGATTTGAAGTATTTGGTTAACAAGCCTGTGCTAGGTGGAAGGATATGCAGATGGTTGATTATGTTTTAGGAATATGACTTTGAGATCATAGTTAATCCTGGAAGACTTAACCTAGGGCTTGACCATTTTTCAAGGCTCGAGTCAGGAGAAGAGCCCACTAGCTTGGATGAAGGTCTTCCTGATGCCCAGTTGTTTGCCATCTAGATGGTTGATGACTATTTTCAGGACATTGTTCAGTATTTGTCTACAGGTTTTGCACCCACCAAGATGACAACACAAAAGAAGAAGCAGCTGGTGGTTAGAGCAGTTGACTTTACCTTGATAGCAGGACAACTATATAATATGGGACTAGATGAAATACTGCGCAGATGTGTCCTAGAGGATGAAAAGCCATTGATTTTGGTTGAGGCACATTTTGGAGCAGCAGGAGGTCATTATGCAGGAAAGGCTACATCGCAAAAGATTCTGACAGCTGGATTATGGTGGACCACAATTCATAAGGATGCAAGAGAGTATTGCCACAGCTGTGACATCTGTCAGAGGATAGGAAAACCATCCAGGAGGGATGAGATTCCTCTGGTTCCAAAGGTAACTTTACAAGCGTTTGACAAGTGGGCTATTGACTTTGTTGGACCAATAAATCCTCCTGCAAAGAAATCTGGAGCAAGATACATTATTACACCAACTAAGTACCTTACTCCTTGGGCTGAAGCTCAACCAGTCAAGGATTGTAGCGCTGCTACAGCTACGAAGTTCATATTTGACAATATCTTGTCGAGGTTTGGGTGTCCTAGAATTCTTATGAGTGATCAAGGAGCACATTTTCTGAATAAGACTATTGAAGCATTGATTGAAGAATTTTAGGTATATCATCAGCAGAGTACCGCTTACCATCCTCAAGCAAATGGAACTATAGAATCCTTTAACAAGATTCTTGAGTAGGCTCTGACAAAGGTTTGTAATGTTAACAGAAATGATTGGGATCTTAGAATTCCAGTAGTATTATGGGCTTATAGAACCACTTGCAAGAAGTTGATAGGCCATACACCTTTTAGGCTAGTTTATGGATAAGAAGAAGTTATGCCCATGGAGTACGTTGTTCCTAGCCTCAGAATATCTGCCTTCACAGAGATGGATGACCTAGCTATGTTGAATAAAAGGCTGGCACAGATAGTAGAACTTGAGGAAGATAGATTCATTGTAGGTTTCCAGCAGCAAGTACAGAAAGTTAGAGAAAAAGCATGGCATGATAGACATATTAAGAAGAAGCAATTCCAGATTGGTGATCTTGTGCTCTTGTACGACAGTAAATTCATGAAATTCCCAGGTAAGTTCAAAACACATTGGAAAGGACCATACATAGTCCAGGAAGTTACCGACGGTGGTGCAGTCCAGTTAGCTAAATTGAATGGAGAAATTTTACCTTCCATGGTGAATGGAAGTAGATTAAAGAAGTACAGGGACAAGCCTGGACCTCCTAATCAGAAGTAACAGCAAGAAGGAGAGTCTAAGTACCAAGAATAGTTGAAATTGGGTACTAGATTGTAATGAAGTTGTTAAAGGATATCAAAGTTTAAAGGTCGAATTTCGGTTGGTGAGTGGGACAAGATGGGTCGAAGGTCCTTATTATGGCGAAGCTGAAGTTAGTGATTGTGTCGAAGAAGAAAGGTTTGTTGTAGCCTAAAATGTGACTGATGGGACAAAATCGATTTGGCGGTGTCGGAACGTGAGCTGCCTTAGCTGCCTATAACGATGAGATTTTTCGAAAATCTAGCGACGTGTGGATAAGATCTACCACCATTCGATTAGATTTGCTATCTATGATGGACAATTATGATAGCTTTGATCACATGATTCTTTAACAAGACACCCAGGTCTGCACATTTCACATTCCACAGTTTCTTCAGTTAAGACCATGTCGAATGACCGCGAAGTCCAGGAGTTGTTACGAGAGTTCATGGAGAGAGGTTTGCAAAACCTTCTGAGCAACCCACCTATGCAGACATGTTCAACCAGGAAGAAATTTAAGGTAGAATTTCGCTCTAAATGGAACGAAGAAAGGCACAAGCCCTCAGAAAAGACTTTGGAAGATATCGATATGTATCCTCCTGGTTGAGCAGAATGGAGGCGGCTGTTTGTCTTATGCAAAAGTACATTGAAATGCAATCCTAGGGGTACACTCTACTAAGGACCCAAAGTCAGGGATGGTCAAATGTTCGATAGGACATGAATGGCAGGCAGTTCGAGGGATGGGGTCGCTGATAGATTTAGAAGGCCCAATGATCCCCAGGACCAGCATAAATATTACGAAGGAAGACAGCAGCATGAGAGACAGTCATGAGGAACATAGGTATTCTGCTAAGGATGAAAGGATGAAGGATCAAGCAAGCTGCGGCCACGGTAGAAGTAGCAGAAGGGATAGCAATGATGACAGACACGCAAGGGAGAAAGACAGCCGGAGGATTAAAGATGATGCAGATGGATACAGAGTTCGACAGAGTGCAAAAGGAGATTAGGGAGAAGGAGAAAGTAGCCGACGACATCATGCACAGCCTCAACAAGCAGTTCACTATCTTTGCCAGCAAGATTCGTCCGCCAGAGGAGTAGTAGAGTGTCCTGGGATGGGCCACTAGTGAGTCTTAGGGGCCTGTTGGGGCTCCGACCTTAGTTGTCCTTAATTTTGGTAACTCCACGGGTTTTGTGGAAGCTTGTAAGCAGAGTTGCGACTCAAAATAGTCTTAGGGGTGTCGGGGTTGGGTCAAAGCCCCTCTTTTTGTAAATGACCCATGGTTTAAACCTAGGGTTATGGTTTGTGGGTGTCCATGGTTTAAGTCCATGGTTTTGTAATAGTGCACTTGTATATATAGGAACTTATGTAAAGGAGTGAAGGTAGGCCTTTGACGACTATCTTATGATGCTAATGTAATGTGAAGCTAAGAGCTATCTTAGGGTTTTTGTAAGAAGGTTAATTTCCAGCTGTGTGCGTGGACGACCTCTGTAGCTAAGTGTGCAGAGGGTTTTTGTAAGAAAGGTTCTGTAGCTGAGTGCGTAGATATGCAGCTAAGTGCACAGCTTTTGGGAGATTAAGGAGATCTGTAGCTATGTGCGCAGATCAGGACTGTGGTTTTTGTAAAGAGTTGAATATAAACACAGTTCTGTGGACGTAGCCCCTACACTGGGGATGAACCATGTATATCTTGTGTTGTGGTGGTTTTGTTGTTTTGTGCTGTTTTTATGCTTTTGATAAGTAGGTGAATGCTAAAGTAAGATAACTATTAAAGATTAACTTCGCTGTGAATTCCCAGTTAAGGGTTAATAAAGAAACATTCTCATCTAAACTGCGAAGCTAACTAAGTGAATGCTAAGAGCTTTATTCTGTATAAATATTGTTGTTAAGGCTAAAGGTACAGTAATATCCCTCTTCTACTTGCAGAAACCTGATTCTGCGGCACCCCATATCTGTTTCGGGTGAGACTGCAACCTGCTTGCAGGTTGTTGCCGAAAGGGCCAACACTATGGGTTTGTTTGTTGGTGTGAAGTAATGGTATAAACCCGGGTCTGCCCTAAATCCCAACAGAGGGGCATGTGGTGATCATTTATCTGGGATTTCTACAGCCCAAAAAATATTGAGAGGGGGCTATTTTTGGTCGTCCATCTTCAAATATTGCGTTGATGTGGTCAATAAGTGCCACCCTTGCCAGGTGTTTGCACATAATATGCACTTGCTTCCAACCTTGTTACATCCTATTGTCACCACCGGTCCCTTCACCAAGTGGGGGATTGATTTTATGGATTGCAACCCAGCCTCAGCTAAGGGGAATCATCACATTATTGTGGTTGTCAACTACTTCACTATATGGGTAGAGGCTATGCCCAGAGTTAAATCCAATGGTGATACAGTCATGCATTTCATTTTCAACCATATTATCACCCGGTTTGGCATTTCGAAAGAGATTGTCACTGACCATGGTAGTCACTTTTAGAATAAAATGATGGAAGAGTTGGCTTCCAAGTTAGGGTATAAGCAAGAGTATTCATCTTCTTACTACCCTCAGGTGAATGGAAAAGTTGAAGCAGTGAACAAATCACTTAAGTCTATTCTTCAATGAACCATCACACAAAGCAATACTAATTGGCATATCATGTTATATCCTTCTGTGTGGGCCTAAAGAACTGCTATTAAGACTACCACTGGTTTATCCCTATGAAGTTGTGCATGGGGTGGAGTCAGTTTTACTGGTTGAATGCGAAATCCATTCTCTGAAGATAGCTATGGATATTTTACCTGACACTTCCACATTGGAAGAGTGTTTGGTCCACTTAGAGCAACTTGATGAGCAGTGCCAAGATTCCTTAATGGCTCTAGAGGTTAACAAGCATTGCATCAAGGTCCAATATGATAAGTATGTATGTCCGAGGAAGTTTAGTGAAGCTGACTTGGTCCATTTGTGGGATCAAGTTAAGGAACCCTTGGGGGAAGGGAAATTTAATCCCATGTGGCATGGTCCTTATGTGGTTAAATGAGTCTTAGAGAAAGGCACCTACGAGCTGGTTGATTATGAAGGGAAAACCTTGGCGAATCCTAGAAATGGGATGTATCTCAAAAAATACTATGCATGATCTTCAGCCAGGGCTGATTTTTGTATATTATTGTATAGTTTTTCATTGCATAGTTAGGTTTTCTTATGGTCATCAAGTTTGTTGATTAGCTTTTGTTTCTTATGATAGATGTCGATGGATACTTCTATTCACATAGGATTCACTGATGGTGCTAGTCGCCACACTCAAAAATCAGCTTCGGCTGCTTGGGTGATCTATACTCCTACGGGTCAAGTATTATCTTCAGGAGGCATATGTTTAAAGCCCTATTCAAACAATGTTGTTGAATATAGCGTCGTCATTGAGTTATTGTGTGATGCCATTTCACATGGTGTTCATTCTAGTATGTCTTGATTCACAGTTAGTGGTTTCACAGTTTAATGGCTTGTATCGTATTAGGAATCCAAAATTATTATGAAGATTATTACGTGTGAGATTGCTAGAACAACAATTTGATAATATAACATACATCCATGTTCCAAGAATTTTTAATCAAGTTGCTGACTCATATGCTAACTATGTGTTAGATTGGCATTTGTTTCATAGACCATAAGTATATCACAAACACACATTTTACAAACATGTAAATAAAATAAAATCGATCATCATAAAAAAAAAATTATTAACATACAAAAAGGGACGTCATAATACATAAGTGTCATATACAAAATTGGGGCTTCCAAGCCACCAAAATATACTACATGGTCATACAAAAATGAATACACTTAGGTCTCTAAGCCTAAGGTGGAGGGGATTTCTAATCATGATAGAGCACTATGACTCTAGCTAGCTGTCAAAATAGTCGAACCCATACTCATGGTACACCAACCACCTAGCACTGCATGGCCTCAGGAAAGTCCTCGACTTGCGCCATGGATACCCTGTGTGTCAAATGAACAAAGTTTGTGTGGATGCTTTGGAGTGTCCACTCTGCATTCGCACCCATAATATCATCTCCTCTTCCCCTCCATCAATGATGAGGGAAGCCTTCTAGCCATTGTGGTCCTACATCTACATATACATGACAGATTGTCATTATGTGTCATCACACCAAAAACATGTCTTTTGAGTTAATATATCAAAAAACAAACAAAAAAAATAATTCAAAACTTAAAAAGTGGGTTTCGGATTCTTTACCCATGTCACCATAAGTTGATCCTGGTGTTAGGGGCATATCTAGGTCTCTATGGAATTCTATCCCTGCATAGGGGTAGTCACCCTGCCTCCGCCCATTCTGCACATGACATTCTCTTAGTGTCGCTGGGTTGGATCTTGGAGTCCACGTGGAGCAATATCTACCCTAGGGCTTATCCCTGGCACCCGCTCAAAGAAAAACATGCTTAGTATACTGTCGAACCCAAACTTTTCCACCTTGCCCATCTTGCAGTCACTGAGCTGTTCTTTCATGTTGCTCAGCAGCATAGTACTCTAGTCATACACTGTAGGTCACATGCACTCTACCACATAGAACATCATTGGCCATGAGGCTTGGTGGAGTGAATCCAACCCTGTAATCCTACCTGGTGCCAAAAGTATGGCCTTCAGCCCCAGAATCTAGATAGAGTTTGTTGGGATTTGAATCCCAACCTTTTCCATCTCCGAAAAGTAGTACACAGCTATGTACTCATCTATGGTCAGCCTGCCTCCTGGCCCACAAGATCGGAGGTTCGCCATATCCTCTCGTCGGGACAAACCTGCGATGAAATATATTTCCTAAACCTCAATGCTAAGTGACATCCCATCTATCTGAAATGTCTTAGATTCTAGATCCCAATAGTCCACTAGTAGCTGGAATATTCTTGGTTTGGCCCTCAGGCTACCAAGACACCAAAACTTGTACAAGCCACATGCCCATAATGCTTGTTGGGCCATGAGATCACCTTGCATAGCTTCCTCAACATCACCATGCTCTCTTTCTCTCCACTCTAGCACCATATTGTACAGAAACCAATTTTTTTTTATCAAGATTTACCCTTTAAAACCTTGTTCGCGGCCCTGTACGCTACTGTTTTCAAAACAGTTGCGTATGTACCTGACTTTCGATGTATTTTCCACATATGGTGAGCCCTATATGCAGAAAAAGGCCTGATTTCCATGTGGGACAAAATGCATAGGTTTGGATGGCTCAAAAAATTGAATAGCACATGAAATTTGAGAAAATTTGCATCAAAATGAAAGGAAGAGTATGAGAATCTACCTGGATCAAACGTGGAGGGATTTTGCTGGACAATGCTCCCAGAATTCGCTTCTGAAGTTCTGAGCTCAAATGTAATATGTTGGGTAAAAATTTCAAATGGTATGAAATTTTTAAAATTTTTCACTATTTATAGAAAAATTTTGAAATTTTTACCCACTTTCTATAGTTTTTGACCGTTTCTGACCTTTTTTGGTCGTTTGAACTAATTTGATGTTGTAGGAATCCATTTTGAGTGCGGTTTTGACTGTGGCTTTGACCTAGTCATGCTTATTATAAGTATTATGTCTGAACTGGCACATAGGTTAGGTTTCACATCCTTTTTCATTTTGCATAACCTTATGACCATTTCATTTTAACCTTCGATACGAACCCATTCCATCTTGTCACTGAACCTTCTTGTTTCTTTTAAAAGTGACATGTTGTAAATGGTAGAGCTTTACCATACATGGGTACCCTATTTAGATCCTGTTTTACATTTGGTTCCCATGCTGACATTTCTACTTTAGGGTGCGGGAGTCCTTTGTATAATACCACCATGACTTTGAGCAAGAGCTTCATAATCCTCTTGAACTTTATGCTAGCCATTTCCCCAGGACTCCCTTGTATATGTCAAGTTGTAATTGCATTATCATGAGTTTTTCCTACCTTATTGAGCCTTATGTCAGCTTCCCTGACTTTTCTTATCAGCCATATAGCTCGATCTTCTCTCATGTCTAGCGAAGCAGAGCCTTTTTTATATATCTTTTGTAGCTTCGTTCCCCACTTTTTATTGGGAGGGGACATTCCCCTGAGTGTTGTTATCCTGCACATGTTTCCTTACATTGAGCATAGGTATGTTCCGTTGCATGGAACTAGTTTGTTTTCCCCTTGACACTCGTCTCCTCCTAGACTTGTAAATATAAATCACTTTTATTCTTTTTCAAGATTTTCAAAATATTTGAAAAAGTCCAAAAAAAAAATTAAAAAACCAAAAATCTGGACAGGAAAATATGTTATCTTTGGTAGCAGTCGAGTCGTGTCACCTTCAAATAGAGCACTGTATATCACATCCGTTGGTTGGGTTAGTAGTTTGAATTTAGGAGTTGTACTTATTTTTATAAGTTTATCTCCACCGACTAGTTAAGCTTCCAGTCCCTGTGGAGCCTCTGTTGATGCCTCCTTTGTCGCAAAGATGTCCCAGTTTTGTATATCCAGTCTATGTTTCCTACCTTCATTCACCATTCACCTTTATTCTCTTGTTCAAAGGAAGTTGAAACCTAAGTTGGCCATTCCTCAGTTGTATTGACTTTGCATGTAGGCCATTCCCGGTACTATTACTGGTTCATGCACATCTTTTTCGAGTCCTTCCACATTATACAACATTGTTGAGTACCTCGTGTTGGTTGAAGGGGGATTCCTTAATGCCCTCTTTCCAACGGATTCCATGCCATCGACTCTAGATCATTTATTCTAGGATAGGAGTCTAGAGTCATTTGAGTGCCTTGAGACTTATAGTCATTAGTGGTAGGTTTTCTCGCCATCGACAGTTTTGGGAATACATCAATGTCCCCTAATTGATGGATTCTTCCAAGTGTTCGACCTCAACACATTTATTCGCACTTTTTAGATTGCACTCTATTACCTTGATTCCCATTTTCATTATCGGTGGGTGATCTCGTGTCTATTAATGGTATACATCAATGATCGATAATCAGATGATGGACTACTATGTTTGACCTCAACACCTCTATTCACATAGTAGGACATGTACTCATAGTAGTTTGTGTAAAAGACTTTCCAGATTGGTGGAATTCCACATATGCTACCTCCTTGATCGTGCCATTGTTCATGAGATTTCAGCGCTCGTGACTTGATTCCAATGTATGTCAGATATCTTTAGCCATTATGGAGATCTTGATCCATTGTATATCTTCAGCTTTCATGGAGATCTTGATCCTTTATATATCTTAATCATGGAGATTTTGATCTATTTTATATTGTACATGGTGATGACCACACATGTCACATTTTGTATATCATGCCTATTCATGGCCATTGTGCTCTTATGTATTTGCGACTATTATATGTATTTGCAGTGATATGCAGAGATTGATTATTGTACTATATTGATGGATGGCTGTTTCTTCCACCTGGTTCTTCATCACTCCACTTCTGGGATGGATTTATAGTGTATTTCGGCCATAATGTTACCCCTCTAACCTCACACATTAAAGGGCATCTGTTAGAGCTGATTTTACCACACATGGTTGATCACACTTTTATGGCCTTCCCTATCCCTCTGCAGACTTTTTGGACCCCATGGACCATTTTTGTACCTTTGATGTTTTCAAGATCGTCCCTAAAAACACCTATTATTGGTTGTATGTGAATTTTAATCCCTCTCTCGTGTATATACGTGGATATTACCCTTAAACCCGTATACATCGAGATGTGTGCATAAGTCCAAATCTTTTTGGATTTTTCCTTGATGTGGATCTGAGTCACTTGTCTCTTGGCCTTCCATATGCCTCAAGATTGCTCGGATTTGACCTTCCATTACCCCATTGAAGCACTATATAAGGAACCCCTTGGATACATTGAAGAGGGGGAATTGAAGACAAAGAAAACTATAGTCCATTGTTGTCGTAGCTTGCTTGTCCTTGAATTTGCATCCCTTTTTCCCTTGGAGCACTTTGTATTCTTCCCAATATTTCCTTTGTTTGTGAGCTTGTTATTGAGAGATGGAGGATTGAGGTGGTGGAGGACTCAGTTTCTCCAGTTCGCAAACGTGTCAACAGAGGTTGTCACTTATGTAATCTCTCATTTTATTAATAGACTCTATATTTTCCTATCCAATGATGTGCATTTAAATGAATATTGAATCCATGGATGCATTTAGATGCATTATTGATTATATATGCTAGAGTAGGCCTAACACTATATTATATAGTATGATTGCCTTGTTTACTGTTGTTGAGAGTAAATTGATAATGCAAGCGATATTGGAAAAAGCTCAACAGGGAAATACTTCACTAGTAGAAAATGAGAAATTAATGACTAAAAACATGACTAAAATCAGGCTATAGACGACTATTTTTGAGTCGGTGACTAATATTAGCAAATTTCCACTATCTTATAGCTAGTCGTATTTCACTAGTCATATATAGCTTGACTTAGTAGTCATTGATTTAGTCATTGATAGACAATTATTTAGTCATTGATAGTCAATGATTTAGTCGTTGATTTAGTCACTGATTGCAACCATTAATGACCAAATATACGACTAAATAAACTACTAGATGTTAACATATTCATGAAGAAGCTAAATACGACTAAGATATGGGAAATTAGCTACTAATAGTCGTATATATGCGAATTTAGTCATTTTTGTAGTCACAAATTTATGATAGGGAACGGAGGAATCGAACCACCAATCTCCTGCCTATAATTAGGTAGGCGCTCTACCATTGAGCTAGCACCCTTTAAGAAGTTGTTATTTCTTGACAATGATGATATTCAAACAAATTTATGATAGATATCAATCTACAAACTACATAATTATTACTATTACAACTTACTAGTAACTAGTATTTATAATAAACTAATTCCTGCGAGCTATGTACAATTTTCCCTGTAACTAAAGCTAATAAAAATACTACAAATACTCTTACCAAATAGATTTAGTGATGAGTACCTCTTCCCATTCTTCATCACTATCATTCTCATAGTACAAAGAAGACTCCTTCCTGAAAGGATTTCGAAGCCCAATGCCATCACTGCATCAAAAACAAAGAGTCAGAAACAAAACTTTCCCTTGTCTACTGCATTATTAAGAATCCATGAGCTTCAAGGTGTTTTAGATGTTCCTCATCATGGGCTATCAAAATTAAAACACAACTTGTTGCTTTGAGAATTAATAAACTTAAAATTATGCAAAGTATATTCACATTTTCTTTGAGAAGGTTCCATAATAAGCAGGTTTGTGGTTGTGATCAAACTACAAAAGGTTTCTTCTCTTATTGTGAAGCCTAGTTTATTGTGAAGCCTATTTTAGCTTTAAATCAAGTCATAAACATTCTAAGATCCAGGTAGATTCAAAAACTTATTGCTAATGGAGACTCGACAATTATCATTTGCAAAATTAGAGACTTGACTCCCTATGCACCGTAATGTCTTGCAAAAATGATCTCTAGACCTAGAATTCAAAGAATTGCAAGTATTGCGAGTATTTAGCATTGAATCATATACTGTTTCAAAGGTAGAATTTTGTATGGAGGATTTATGCTTTGTGAGTCATTATTCCTTGGCTATAAGGGCACCTAATAGTGGATTCAATAATTAAAGAGTCATGTTGCAAATATAAAGAGAAATACCCTTCTCCTACAACATTGCGTCTTTAGAGAAACCTTAAAAGGGTTGTATATTTGGCTTCTAGGTGATGATACCAATTATTTGAAAGGAAAGACAAGTGGTTAAGCATGAATTAAACTTGAAAACTTACAAACTATTAGGTATAACAAAATATATATCAGCTCTGTGTTGAGATGTACAGGATCTGAAATAGCTTCCATGATGATTGGACAATAGTTCATAGAGAGAAATAACCATTGATAAGAACTGAACTTTCCTTAGAATGTATGGTCACCTAAAATAAGACTACACTAAAATTTAGATTCTAGTAAGCTTTTGATATTGACTAAACCTATCGAAAAGGTTGGAGAAACTGGTATTCTACAGTGTTCTTATAATGCACAGTTGCATAAAGGCATATTCTTATCAAGATTTGTGACTTTCAAAATGAAGGAATTTACTTGACCATGAAATGCACATTTATGATGAAGCAAAGGGTAGAGAAAATCATGATGAGGTTCATATTCCCCATTTGAACTTCCTACAAGAAACTATTTCTTCGTAAGGGTAATAAAGCATGTCTCCATCCTGCTTCAGTGGAATGTGAAAGTGCCCAACCCTGATATTCTGATTATGAATTAGTTTTAAGTACCAATTCCCTTCAGGCCCTATGGCATGTTTATGCCTTCCACTCTAACTCCCCACATGGGATGCGTTGCTTCTTCAATGGAATATAAGAGCCTCATTAAGACCTGGGTCTCGTATTTTGGTGTGGAGTTATATTTACAAGTACAAAGTTCAAGGTTCATGAAGAATTGTTCAAAACCTACCATTGGTACAACGTTATAACATAGGGTATGTTTCTGTGAGACGATAGAGGCAGGGCAGAGTAGATGGTAAGAGTAATAGAGGGTCTGACCTAGCTAATTTAAAGAAAAAAAATCTAAATCACATGAACAAAAAGCATCACTTGAAAATAATTTGTTTGTTGGAAGTTCGTTCTATGTATCATGTAATTCCAATTCCTTGGGTTGTGAAGAGGCAACAGAGCAGACATTGCAGGTTTTGCCTCTTGCCAACCTACAAGATGAAAAGTTGTGTGATCAAGCCATATACTATCATAATAGTGGATCACAAATTGTGAAATCACTTGGCATTGATTTTGTTACCCTCCAAAATGTTGAGGATCTGAGTGTTTCATTATTGACAGAATCAGAAAAATTTCAATTTGACAAATCTGTCATTGCCAGCTTGAATGAAAGTGGTGCCATGAACAACTTAGAGATTGAAAATAATTCTACTTCATTAGAATATTTACCTTCCCACAAGGTGAGAAGTTAGAATTCTAAAAATTTGATCACTGGATAGCTAATGCCGGAGGATAGTAAAACTGTGTTGGAACTTGGAAATGAATTTTTGTTCTGCAATGTCTTTAGTTTCGCTATCAAGTCTAAAAGTATAAAGAGGGAAATCATTGCTCATTATTCTTTTAGTGAGCACTCAACAAATCACCGTAGGTTAGAAGCCATCTTTTATACAACAGTCTAATGAATTGACATTGAATCTGCAGGAAAGTATGTTTATTGCTTGTAGACAAGATGTGCAAATAACCAAAATGAGCATGGCAGTAGAGAATGGAGATATTGACAAGAATGGTCCAATGGCAGAGGAATGTGAAAAGAATGAGAAAGTAATCATTAGCATGGATATGGATAGTGATCATACTAGGCAGACTGGTCTTATGAACCAAGAATCTGAAGGGAGTGATAAAGCACTAGGGCTTAGTGCAGAAATAGAGGATGATCTTACTCAGCAGACTAGTCATATGAATCCAAACCTTGGAAAGAATGTTGAAGTAACCAAAACTAGCATAGAAATACCAAATAGTCTTACTAAATACAATCTTATGAACTTGAAATATGAACTTAGTTTTAAAACAGCTAGAACCAGCATGAAAATAGAGAATAATAATGATGAGAAAGCTTGTCTTATGAACCAAGAATCTAAAATCAGTGTTAATGTATGCTGCACAGCATTTGAAGCAACAACACAAGATGGAGGGCAGCCAACGCCTTGTAATGAGCAATGCATCATGACTTCAGCTTTAGGTAGCTATAAAATTGGTTCTCATAGTCATTTGAACTACGCTATTAACATGCAATAGAGTTCTCAGTTTAGGTTTGATATGCTCATCTTTGGGTCATATATTTGTTTCTGTCATGTTCCAGCCTATATAAAAATGTTTTGTTAACATGGTATTCTTACTCTTTTTAAATAAAGGACAGGCTTTAAAAGTTTAACCCTTTGCTTAATGACTTGGAAAGTATGAAGCAAGATAATTTAATTTCTTTGGGTATATTTAGATTCTAAAGTTTAGAGTGAAATAATAGATACTGACAAAAATATTTCCAAAGGAACAGTTACTCCTATATATTGATAATGGCATGGAGCTAAACGTTAAAAATTAAAATAGTTTACTGAACACTTAATATCCTTGCAGTTGGTGCAGATTAACCGTAACATTTATTAGGCTATTTTATTGTTGGGAATCCTAGCACCCAAGGTGGAGGAAAAATTGGTCATCTTGAAAACCTTGAGAAGAATGTCAAGGAAGAAATAATAGCAGGGCTATATGTGCCATGCATGACAAGAAAAGTTTTTAACAAAGATGAAAAAGAGACTGAGAAATATGAGTTCAAGTTCAAGACTTCAGAGATTGGCCTTGACTCTGTTTCATCTACAATTGAAGAGTGTGTGCTCTCATAGGGTGGTGTGTTCCCAGGTGATAGTGAAGAGTCTGCCAATGAGTGTGATCTTTCTTTGGTGCAGTATTCATGCCAATTTAAGGATGGTCAAGTTGGGGCAGAAAGACTTGGAACAAAAATTCAACCTTTAGGATGCTTAAGATGCAAGGATGTAGAGGTTGAATCCAAAAAAATTGAAGCTAGAATCCAACAATGTCGCAGTATGTCCCAAAGTGATGGTATATCTACAGTTAGAGTTAATTCAGGAAATATTTTCTCTGAAGGGAGCAGGAAATCCCCTGCTATTTTTCCTAATTCTGAACATGGGAAACCTTTGAATGCTAGGCAACCTAATGAAATATCTCAGGTGCGATTGTAAAATTTGTATCCACTATTAAGCTCACGTTAATTATGTGGATATGGTGTTATCATTCCATGGTTATCTTTGAAGTGGATGCATTGTTTCATTGAATTATAAACCTGGATTTCCTTGCCATTCCTCTTAATTATTTTCAGTCTTGTTCTGTGCAGAACCATGCCTTGAAAGACTTAACTGAATGTAGACAAGGTCAACCTGAAGATCCCATTTGGACCAAGACCTTCCAAAATAAGGTAACAAATTTTTTTGCACTTATTCCTCTTGTGCCATTAGATTTCTTGCCCCTAGTTGTTCTACTGTTTCAACATATTGGAAATTAGAATTCCATTCTGCTTCATACTCAGAAGAATCTATTGAAATTATGGCCTAGAAAAATTACACAAACTATATTTCTATTTGCATAAGGAAACAACTTAAATTAGAATTCGATTCTGATTCATACTCGGAAGGATAGGTTGTTTTGGTGAGGGTTTATCCCAAAGGGCTGAGAATGTACATTTTGCAAGCATGTGAAGCAACTGATGATGTGAGGTTTCCCTTTAAACTTGATTGAAGGTATGAGTGCTGCAATGTCAAAATGGGAATGAGAAGAAGTTAGCATCAGGCCATTTCCTAACCATACATCTGCATTCTATCCTCAAAAAAACCTTCTAAGATATACTAACTTGATCTAGAGATTAAGTATTCAGGTGCTCTAACACACAAGTCTCCCATCAGCAGCTTTGATTTGCAGCTGATTCCCATATTTTCCTCAAACACTCTAGCAATTTCTGGGTTCAAGCTTTAGGAAGTTCTATAACCAAGTTGAGCTGCTTATTAGAGCATTTTGTGTCAAGGAAAGTGAAGTACTACTCTCTGCAATGCATCCGATAAGGTGTATGTAACCAGTTGACATTGGGGGTATGAAGAAAATTATGTGAAACCATACAGAAAATTTTAGTAATGCCTAAAACACAAATTTATTTGTGGTAATTGTGATAATGATGTGAAAAGAGAAATATAATGAAAAATAAGAGGAATTAGTCATACATCCCACAAGTCTCTAGCTTGAACAACTGCATTAGAGGGAAGGCCAATGTCAGACCATTTGGTAGTTATAGATGCTTGTGAACCACTTCTGTTCCATAGGATTACGGTAACTCTGCGGTTGGACAATGGCCCAACCCAAACCTGCAGTCATTTATATGTTCAAATTTATATAGAAAGAAAATAGGTCAGACTTACAAAACATAGATTGAAAATAGAAGGCACAAGAGACAGCATACAAACATTGAAATTGTAAATACAGTACAAAGGCTATGAAATTACAGAATTTGGATATTGAATTAATATTTAGAGAAACTAAATATTTAACCTACAAAATAATTCATACCTCAATGTCCCCCTGCTAGCTGACTTTCTTTCCTTGAAATCCTAGTGGATCTGCACAAATCCAATAGAATTCGTAGATGTCAATTAAAAAAGTTAACCTTGAAACATATACATCAAAATTCTTCTTGCAAATTTATAAATATGACCTTGGTTGACATTAATAACTTCTTTGTTGCCTAGAATCTCTATAGTTTGTGGAGTTGTGGACCTTATATCACATCCAATCAGCAAAGGTGCCTGGAGGATATCAAATTTGATTATCATCCAGCATGAGACAATGATAGTACATAATATTAAAAATAGATAGTCAAATTATTAATTGCAAGTAGCACACTTTATATAGAAAATGAAATGAATTCATTGACTCTTCATCAATTCTACTATGTATTCTTTGTTTTGCTTTGTTCTACTCTGCTCTTTTTCCAATTCAGTTTGTTTTGTTCTAGCCTTCTTTTGTGTTTAGCAGTTATCACAAAGATGTATAATAATATATTGTTCATTACTATCAATTTATAATAGAGACTGTGACATCTTACACTCGACACCCTTTCTTACCTTCATTAAAGCCCATATGCTGAAGTGTGACCTGTATTCCTTGGTGCTCAATTGGCCATTTCCAACTTCCAACATGTCAAGATCTGGCACAAGAAATGACCAAATACATAGAGAAAATTGGAATTTGAGATTGAAATTCCTCATAGAAATATTAGCAGCAGCATTCTGATAATTTACATGATACAAGAGGAGTTTTTAGTTTACCATTCCATCCACCAGGCCCTGCATAAGCTCCCCACCGTTCATTCTGGTTAGCTCTAGATGTGATACTGAGAGAAACAATTTAAAGTCAAATGATTATAAGGAGAAAATATATATTATACATAGCAAAATTATATTGCCCAATTTCAAACATTTAGAAGACATTATGCCCATGAATCTATGAAGTCTATCACCTTTCCCATTTGTCTTCAATGTCTCTTGTAGTTCTCCAATTGTTGGCTATCTTGGGTGCCCAAGTTGTAGGATTCTGCTCACCCCTACATAATCAAAATACATGAAACTAAGATTTGGGTGACCGTGCCTCTTTAATTAAACCATGAATTAAA
Organism: Pseudotsuga menziesii; assembly: GCA_001517045.1. Lineage (NCBI taxonomy): Eukaryota > Viridiplantae > Streptophyta > Pinopsida > Pinales > Pinaceae > Pseudotsuga > Pseudotsuga menziesii. The sequence continues at coordinate 220,083 of LPNX010470775.1, forward strand.
CGTACAGATTATTGTTTACAAATGCCTCTTACCATTCACACATTGAATAGAAAATTGGGCGGCCTGCCTTTCGAAGAGCTTCACTCATTTTTGGGTACCTGTATATTTTCCAGACAAATTCAATACTATAAAGTCTATACCCATGTATAAAAAGCTCGTTGATCAAACATAGTACAAATAGATTGTACCTCTGCTGAGCACTTATGCCACAATAAAAGCAGTTATCATATTTCAAATAATCTATCCCCTGAACCAAGACCTTCCAAGATTAGTCATAAATTCATACTCTGATACCAAAAAAATATTAAAAAATCTAAAAATTAGTCATAAATTCGTACTCTGATACCAAAAATATCTAGATGGACTTTTAATATTAACTCTCTTTTTCGGAAGAAAATATAAACTCTCTATTATTATCCAATGGAAAATTTCGTACTTTTAATGGGCCTAAATAAGTAATGTTTGTATACTTTGTGAGATGGGATCAGTGGAGTGGCACACGTGTCCACCTAGGGATTCAACATATCCCACTTTTTTTCTTCATCTTGACTTTGGCTTTCCTGTCCTAATAATTGAAGAGAAATTCCAGGTACACTGCTTTTGGCCCTATTCTCCTTTCCAAGTTATCTAGGCCTCCCATTGAGAGAATGCCCAATCTATTTCTCAGATATATTTTTAGAGAAGAAGTTGGGCACTGTAGTAAGAATTCTAGTATACTTTTACGATGAATTTGCAATGGAGTAGAACTATTGGTGTCATGCTGCTCCTTGTTTCTATTCATGTACAGGTAATAAATAGTTAAACAGTACCTAAAAAGGCCAGATCCAGTCATTGACATAAAGGAAAACTTGATGGAAAAAGGAGGTCTGATCTAGCTATATATTAGATCCATGTTGGCATTAATTCCACATTTGGCCAGAGGAGTTACAAATACAGTTTTAGTAAACTTCTTCTTGGTTTTTGTTTTTCTTGTTTTGCACTCAGTTTGCTGGGGACAAAAAGACAGTGATTGAGGAAAACATTGAGAGAAAAGATGCAAGGATTCAATCATAGCAGGATGCATACCTAGACAGAGAAAAAATATTTTTTGCTAAAGTCAATGTGCAAGGAGGAGTGCAATGATATGTAATTATGCTCTGCACAGTCATTCACTCATGGAGTAAAACACTAGTCTTTCTTATAATGTTTTCTTTGTTGTGTAATGATTCATGAATCTTTTTGTCTACTGATATATCTTGCTTTTGCTTTAGCAAGCATAGATCAGGACGCCTGTAAAACAAACTACTATGCCCTATTTATAGGCATCTTCACAGCCGTGGTTCTTTGCTGTAATATGTACTAGTAGGTGTTTCTGGGCATCCTTAAGTAGTTTTGTTTTCTTTTTTGTAATTGGCATTAGCAGGTGCTTAAAAGACTGATCATTTATTGAGAGAAAACCAGCAGTGATAATTATATCTCACATATGAACTGCATTAGTAGATATAGTCATATGTTACATATGAATTGCTTGTATTTCATAGCATAGCTGAAACATATTATTCCTATAAATATATGAAATACATGAAGGGTGGGAAGTACCTTAGTGTTGTGAAGACAGTCATAGATATTAGAGGCATAGAATGTGCACATCTGAGGATCTCTGTTATCTACGTCGATGTCAACAATCTTAGATTCTTGCACCCCTTCTGCCACTGGAGTCCTTTCTTCAAATAGGTGGACTATAATAAGTATCATTGTTATAACAGTTAGTATACAAGAAATTGCAGCTCACATTGACTAGTGAATTTTTTTTTTAAAATCCCTTCAAATTGTGAGAACTAGGTTACCAGAAACAGGAAACAAGGAATGGAACAACAAATGGGTCTAATGGATTTGGGGTAATAAGAAGCATGAACTCCCCCAAACCCCCTCCATATTATGCATATAAATTTGATTGGTAATGCACTTTAATAGGGTCAGGACATGAGCGGGAACAAGTATGGGACAGAAACAAGAAATGAACCCTAGATTTGGGGAATAAAAGACAACTCCCCTAACACCCTCTATATTATACATATAAATTTGATTAGTAATGGAAAAATATAGGGTCAGGCAAAGAGCAGGAACAAGAATTGGAATAGAAACAAGAAATGATCCATTAAATGCAAATTGTTATATCTTAATTTCTTTTAATTTAATCTTCTTGATTGATATTTCCTAAACAAAAACTGATGAAGATGGGTTTGAAAACTTTTGATGAATCTACTTACATAAAATGCAGTGACTACACCAGTAGAGTCACCTGGAACCAACTTCATTTGGTATTTATTTGTTGAAATAGGCAAGTTTAAACAATAATAAATAGAACCACTTACCTCATTTAGAGAGATCAGATATAGCCTAGAGAGATTTCTTCATTGGCCTCACCTATTTAAATAAAGCTCATTTCTCTTTACAGACCTTAACCTCATGGATGGATACAAACAACCAGAAGTGTACCTAAGGCTTCACAGGGCTCTTTCTTTTAAGGGACACAACTAGAACATATTCTCTATGCTGAAGTGTCCGAATAGATATGTTCCCAACGATTGAAAGATAGTACCTGCAATATTTTGCAATATTAGAACGCAGGGACTATACCTCCAATGAAAACATTCATTTGGAGAATGGAAGGCTGCGCAGTCCTATTTCCTAGGAACTCAAAGTCTATCTCGTCATGCTGAGATGTCTGTGAGGACAGCTGTTTGAAACAATAAAACTATGAGAGCTCTTAACTGAAATTAGGTCAACAACATTTAGTATTCGGTATATATTTCAAAAAATAATATTAGGATCGAACTCTTATAAACTTTACAATTAAACAAGTTGTTGGTTTATTCCTAAAATTTTATGGGCCGAAAGGGTTTGCCATCTGTACAAGTCTAGATCGTTGAATTTGAAAATCACTTTCTCTTAGAGTACCTTGAAAAAGCTTCTTTGCAAGCTTTTTAAGCATAAAAACAAGATTTTAAAGTAAACCAAGCATTATACTTCTTAAGCTTATATAAACCAAAGTTGGTGTTAATGATAATTAATCATCATTAAAAAAAATTACAATAAGTATTTATATTTTATAATTTGGAATAAACACAAAAAGACCAGAATAATGTGTTTTCAAGATTTATTTTATAACATTTGTTCAAAGCTTAAAATAAACAATCCAGCATATATGTACATATATCTATCGAATTACATGTGGTAATAGGTAGGAAAAACATAAATAACCCACAAGGAAACATAAATAACCCATAGTTAATGGAACAGTTCCAAGGATTGAACTTGTAACCTAAGAATATTCATTAACCACAACTAAAATAGCTATGCTAGTAATACATATTTAAATCTCACTATACAATAATTCCATTAAATGCAAATTGTTATATCTTAATTTATTTTAATTTAATCTTATTGATTGATATTTCCTAAACAAAAACTAATGAAGATGGGTTTGAAAACTTTTGATGAATCTACTTACATAAAATGCAATGACTACACCAGCAGAGTCACCTGGAACCAGCTTCATCTGCATGCTGAAGTGTCTGAATAGATATGTTCCCGATGATTGAAAGCCATGGTACGTTCAATATTTTGCAATTCCGTACTTTTAATGGGCCTAAATAAGTGATGTTTGGATACTTTGTGAGATGGGATTAGTGGAGCGGCACACGTGTCCACCCAGGGATTCAACATATCCCACTTTGTTTCTTCATCTTGACTTTGGCTTTCATGTCCTAATAATTGAAGATAAATTCTAGGTACACTGCCTTTGGCCCTATTCTCCTTTCCAAGTTGTCTAGGCCTCCCGTTGAGAGAATGCCCAATATATTTCTCAGAGATTTTCCCAGAGAAGAAGTTGGGAACTATAGTCAGTATTTTGGTCTACTTTTACGATGATGTTGCAATGGAGTAGAACTATTGGTGTCATGCTACTCCTTGTTTTCTATTCATATATAGGTAATAAAACAGTTAAACAGTACCTAAAAGGCCAGATCCAATCATTGACATAAAGGCAAACTTGATGGAAAAAGGAGGTCTGATCCAGCTATATATTAGATCCATGTTGGCATTAATTCCACATTTGGCCAGAGGAGTTACAGCTACAGTTTTAGTAAACTTCTTCTAGATTTTTGTTTTTCTTGTTTTGCACTCAGTTTGCTGGGGACAAAAAGACAGTGATTGAGGAAAACATTGAGAGAAAAGATGCAAGGCTTCAATCACAGCAGGATGCAAACCTAGACAGAGAAAAAATATTTGCTGCTAAAGTCAATGTGCAAGGAGGAGTGCAATGATATCTAATTATGCTCTGCATAGTCATTCGCTCATGGAGTAAAACATTAGTCTTTCTTATAATGTTTTCTTTGTTGTGTAATGATTCATGAATCTTTTTTTCTACTGATATATCCTACTTTTGCTTTAACAAGCATAGATTAGGATGCCTGTAAAACAAACTGTTGTGCCCTATTTCTAGGCATCTTCACAGCCTTGGTTCTTTGTTGTAATATGTACTAGCACGTGTTTCTGGGCATCCTTAAGCACTTTTGTTTTCTTTGTTGTAATTGGAATTAGCAGGTGCTTAAAAGACTTATCATTTATTGAGAGAAAACCAGTAGTGATAATTATATCTCACATATAAATTGCATCAGTAGATATAGTCATATCTTACATATGAATTGCTTGTATTGCATAGCATAGCTGAAACATCTTATTCCTATAAATATATGAAATACATGAAGGGTGGGAAGTACCTCAGTGTTGTGAAGATAGTCATAGATATCAGAGGCATAAAATGTGCACATCTGAGGATCTCTGTTATCTGCGTCGATGTCAACAATCTTAGATTCTTGCACCCCTGCTACCACTAGAGTCCTTTCTTCAAATAGGTGGACTATAATAAGTATCATTTTTATAACAATTAGCATACAAGAAATTGCAGCTCACATTGAATAGTGAATTTTTTTTTAAAAACCCTTCAAATTGTGAGAACTATGTTTCCAGAAATGGGAAACAAGGAATGGAACAACAAATGGGTCTAATGGATTTGGAATAATAAGAAGCATGAACTCCCACCAACCCCCTCCATATTATGCATATAAATTTGATTGGTAAGGCACTTTAATAGGGTCAGGACATGAGTGGGAACAAGTATGGGATAGAAACAAGAAATGAACCCTAGATTTGGGGAATAAAAAACAACTCCCCTAACACCCTCTATATTAAACATATAAATTTGATTAGTAATGGACAAATATAGGGTTAGGAAAGGAGCGGGAACAAGAATTGGAACAAAAATAAGAAATGATCCCCTGGGTCAGGTTTCATGTCACATAGCACACGAGCGATGAAGCAAAAAGAGTTTATTCATAAAATTACCTTCCAATGGTTTTGACTTTAAATGATGCTTTGATATGTACATGTTCTGCAAAGGTTTTCTGCTCCAACGAAGCAATATCTGAGGCATTGCCATCGATGGGTAGAGCCTCTGTAATAATTGAAGAATGAGAAGTAGTTGTATTTGAAATCTTCCCCCTGCAGATGAAATCCTGTTGTTCGGATTAGTGGAACCAGAGATACTGCAGGCCACATTGTTTCTTAGAACCCTTAGACCAACATTATCGGGTTTTTTAGGGTGTCTAGGAATAGAGGATTTTGCAGGACCCTTTTGAATTTCAGAGTCTCTTGTGCCGCTGGGAGTCCCTCTAGCCCTGGCTTTTGAAGATGTTGATTGGCTAATAGATCCCTTTAAGACAAAGTAATCATTTTTTTACAATTTCAGACAGAAATTTTCAAAAGCAAACTGCCCAGTAAAATTAGAATAAATACCAAAAAAAAACCTAAAACCCTTTGCATTCTCTAAATAGAAATGCCAAAACCAAGAAAACCCATATGGACAGAAATTGGAAAATGCTTTCACTTGGCTATGGGTAATGCCATGCTTAGATTGGGCGGATGCCTGATTTGTCAAATTGGAAAAAGAAACATGTTAATAGGCCCTCCATGGATTATCTGCCTAACAATGACCAATTGAGAATTGTAATATTGATTGATATATACCTAGCACATCCGATCTTTCGCGTGGAAAGAATTGGATGAAGAAAAAACGATGGAAACATAATTGGATTAGGAAAAAAACGATGCCAATAGAATTGGATTAGCAATTGTCTTTTTGTCTCAATCATTTCAATTTTATTTTTCAAACTATTTTATTTATTTATTTTTATTTCTTTCCTCACATAAAAATTTACCTTTTCAACCATTAAGGTAGAATTCTTTCATTAATAAATTTAAGGAAAAAAATTTTCATTAATAATTTTTTTATTTAAAGAATTTAAGCAATTAAAAAATTAGTTTTTATTATATATTAACAAAAATCTAAAAAATTACTTATCAAAAATAACACAAATCAATAATTAATACTCATTAACATTAACAGTATGTAATATACACCTCCTAGCATTCATATTATCTGCAATTAAAATTTGAGTTTAGAAACAGGTTTTAAAATTTTGTTTTTCTAAATAGTAAAAACTAAAAATAAAATGACAACATATAAAATTGCACCAAAAATACATTTTGAAAAATTGCTTACGTATTTGATTTGAGGTTTTCCCACACTGTTGCCCATTCACAATAAATATTTGTTTCCCATTCACAATAAATCTTTGTCATTCAATGTGTATGCTCGACGAATTTGGGGAATATACCAAAGACGTGTATCCTAGCCACCCATCTTTCATAATGAATTCAGAGGCTCCGGTCCCCTTGGGCCACAAATTTCATTATAGTTGCAACTGACGTTGTTTCACGTAATTTTAATCTCCAACTTTGCTCTGCCATTTTTCTATCAAAAAATAAAATTATGCAAGGTGCTCATGCCTGCCTAAAACAATCAACTCCTAGCAGCAAATGCAAAGCCGAAACAGAGAATTAAGCAATTAAATCGATATATAGGTAAAATTGATGAAAGAAGCACCCAGAGATAAAACTGATCATGGCACCAAGGTTTGTAATAATTTCCCTCAATAAAAATATTCTAACGAATATTTCCTTTCATAAGAAGGCCTCGACTCCTGTATCAACTCTGGGATCGACTGCATGGAGTAGCATAATGAGAATTGGCATAGACTCTTTACGCATACTTGGATTGATTAACAACATCGCCACTTGATCACATTGACTTATACATGAAGTACAAACATCGAGTGTATCAACTCTTAGGATCGACAAACACTTGTGAGCACTGTTGAAAAATGGATGTAGGTTTTCTGATATAACACAAATCATAAATGACACCCTCTAACATTATGCAATATACACCCATCATATCCATATTACTTGCAAGTAAAATTTGGGTTTAGAAATCACTTTGATTAAAGTTCAACCTCTAGAAAAATCAAGAAAAAATTAACAGCAACTTATAGAAATAGCTAAACATAAAAAATACGTCATTAATTTTTTACCAAAATTAAAACATCACTTCCTCTCACATATGGAAAATTAGTATGCATTTAGGAGGTACTCACACCTCTCACACCTGACAAATTAGTACAAGCTCTTTCTTTGAAAATTGGGTTATGCTCCAAAGCACTACAGACCTCTCTTCTCCCAAAGTTGCAGTGTTGCTTACCAAGGTTACTCTAGATCTTTTACTAAGGATAAATGATGCAGGGGAATCACTCTTAAATTGCAATGTGGCCATTCAAAAATTAAGATTCTAAATTTGACAGAAGGGAGTGGGTTTCCCTTAATTGAATCTCCATATGTTTAGGTTAGTGGCAATCAATTTAGTGAACTAGTTCTGGAAAGAATCGAGTTAGCTTTGCTGTCAATGGAAGAGTTAAGTTAGAAATAGGATAGAATGCAGTTGAATTCATTTAGGATATCTTGTGAAGCTGTCAGATTGTTAGCAGAAATTTAGGAATTAACTTTCTAATTCTATATTTAGTTTCCTTCTCCTTTTGTATATATTCTGAATTAGTTTGTTAAAAGGTTGGCTTCTTTGAGTAATGGAAAGCTTATTTCCATATGAGATTGTTGTAATCCCCAAAGTTAATCAATGAGTCTTACAATTCCTAGGGGCTGCTCATGAATCTTACAAATATAACAATATTAAGCAGATTATGCAGTTTTAGTATTTGGGAAAGCATTATACTTTACTACAAAAAAATAGGTGCAACAGTAGGTAAAGACTTGCACAACTCCTCTCATAAGGGTTTTTGGAAGGGGTCCCACAGGGAAAGTAAAGAGTCCAGGTCCCTCCCTTGAACCTTGAAGCAAGGAAATTCTTAGAAATTATAACCTTCAGTCTGAAATCTTGTACACAACATTTTTGGTCTACCAACCCTTGGAATTGCTAGTTCCTGAATTTTATCTGTAAACATAGCAATATTATTATGAACCTAGGCAGGTCTGACCTATTTTCGGGGCTGCAACTTGTGAAAATCATGGGATATCCAATAATAGATTTGATCCTTATGGCCTATTCTAGTGCATTTGCAGGTGTAACAATCCTCTGTTACTGTAAGGGGATTATGATCTAGCCATTTCATCTCCACCACATCCACAACAAAGAAAAAAACATGAATAAAAGAAAAACACAATAGATAATCAAGAAAAACACAGAACAAACCTAAAGGTCTAAACATTGATGCCATTATGAAGGCAGTGGAGACCCAACGTGAAGCTCAATACCAATATTTGACAGTTTCAATTTCTGTCCACCGACACCAATCTCATCACCATGTTTAGAATTGCCTGAATTCCAACTCCATTTACTCTTCTTAGATGTGTCTTCAAGTATCTTATTAGATTCAGACAAATTATTTGTAAATCTAGTCCTCTTAGCCTAAGTATTCAACACAGTAGGGTAGGGTTGTGATTCATGTAATGGGGCAGGGGTTTCATTTTTGGTGACCACGACCCCGGCCTCAGCCTGTTCTTGCCCTGCTTTGTAAATTCTCTAATCCATTCTTAGGATCAGCTCCGCTTGTTTGCACTTATGTCATTGCCCTCAATAAACCAAAAACTAAATGAAGCTTCACTTCATTGCATAAAAACCCCCAGTCTGCAATAGGGCATCCACTATTATCTCGGGTATATCTTTCTAGTCTGAAGAACTGTTAGGAGCTCTATAGTAGTTTACTAGGGGATCATGTGCTATACGTAGCGGTGTGGATTCCAGTTGGTCATGTAGGAAAAGAACCCCTCCCTTTTCTATATAATTTAGGGATGGGCACATCATATCGTATCCTTCTTTCCAATACGCAGGTGCAACATATCCATAGCCAGATGGTGTCTAAAGCAATGAAACAAGGATGTCCAAAGGCAAGGCATATAGGTGGAATAAGATGTACTCATAGAGCTTATCATTGACAGGAGACACTACTCGCAGCAGCAGGTGTGGATGCAATCCATGTCCAAGAAAAAGTGTACCTAATACTTCTTTATTTTGTTTGCTTTTGGATTAATCCTAGTAACCAAACCCAAGGTCACCATGACTCCATGTAAATCATATGTTATAACACTATATTTAAACCATATGGTATAATATGGTATAATGTGGAGCCTAAAAGCATAAGCACCAATGTTTAAAACATATCACAAAGGAATATGTTTATATCCATTAAAACCATACCAATATAATGCAAATCATATGTTATAACACTATATTTAAACCATATGGTATAATATGGTATAATGTGGAGCCTAAACCATAAGCGCCAATGTTTAAAACATATCACAAACACATATGTTTATATACATTAAAACCATACCAATATAATGTGGATTGTTATATTATTATATGCCACATCATAAATCTTAACCATATCTTTATCCAAGGTCATGCCAGGAAGAGATTGTATGCAAACGGTAATGTCAAACTTTATGTGTTATAACCATATAACATAAAAAATGCCATCTTTTGAAATATGGAATTATAACGTGGTAAGGTTTAAATATAGGTTATGTTGGTGTAGACATAATTGTGTTTGGTTAGTTTTATTTATATTACTAAAAATGATTTTAAGTATTTTTTTAGTAATATTAATAATATATAGAAATATTAAACAATGTTAATTTTAACTTATTATTATTTTTATTTTTTATTTTTGAAGGTATTTGGTTTTATAAAGAAAAATTGACAAGTCAACAAAAAAAAATTTAAATTTTCAAAGATAACAAGAAAAATTGAAACAAATTTATACATAAAAATATATATTATATATTTGTCAAAATAGGTTGTTTTAAATTGTGTTTTTTCCAAGGTGTAAATGAAAAAATTATGGAATCTCTATTTATTGAAATATAAATTATATATTTTGTTATAATTTATTGAAATTTAGATTATATATTTTGTTAAAATATAGCTTTTTAAATTGTTTTTCTAAATATAGAAAGAAACATGGTGGAATCTTTCTATATTAATGGTTTTTTTTCATTGTAAAAAAATATGTAATTTGTTATTCATAAGAATCAAAATTACATCATAGTTGTTCATGTAAAATCCCCTTCAAAGTAAGATAGAAGACAATATTGAAGCCCTGGGAAAAACATTACAATATCCAAAAATAAACGAGAGGGATTCTACCCATCAACCAATAGAAAAATGCGGAAAAGACAAAATAAATGTGAGACAAATAATAGTAGGGCTCCGGAGATTTGTCTTTGTAGATACAACCTAAAATAGTCCAAGGAAAAACCAGAATGGAGAAACTAGAAGCAGGTAAAGCGACCTTCAGTAATCATGATTCTGTTAATTGAGTACTTACATAAGTGAAGAATACCAGGGCAGTCTCCTATCGCAAGATTTGATAGGTTGACTGCGTTAGAATTGAACTCCCTATACGGGCACCTGAAGGATAAAGAAAGAAAACAATTCTTTAGGAGCCCATTCCTTTTCAACCAACAATCATAACTCAGTGACTGCGAATTGGTGAGACCTCTGGCCCAATCAATTATGACCTTTGATTCGCCAAAAATATAAAGCTAGAGAATATTTGTTTTTTTTGCGAACCATAAAATCCCCCATAACGCTAAAAGTTCAGAAAAAGTATTAGTGCCACTCCCAACACCCATCTTTAGCTTGAAACTATGAGAGTCATATATATGGAGGCTCATGCCAGTACCACAATTTCCATCCTTCTCAGCCCCATCAAAGAATCCATATATGGTATCGAATTCCAACACCGGGATGATTTGAATCTTTTAAACTTTTGGGGCACAATCTCTGTTCCATTACAGAAAACTTGCCAACAATCTAAGAAACAAGTAAACCTCCTTGCAAATTTTAATCACTTCTTCTAATGTCTGCTTCAATTTTCCTTTGGAGCATGTGAGGAATGTCGATGTGTAAAAACCAGTGACCTTTGCAAATAGTGGCATTGCAGGAGGGTGCCCATGCTTTTCCTAGGTTGAAAGCTCAAATTGCATATGGTTATGAGCACATAGGCTGGAGATGGTGATAATTGCAAATATAAAGTGGAACTAGTAACTTCAGCAGCATTGAGACTTGTAAAAAACCATAACAACTGGTCATTGATTGGAGTGATGAACACAATCGAAGCAGCACGAACCATACCTTTGAAGTGCTCCTACTGGTCACTACGAGATCTTGAACCGGCTTATTGTCTGCAAAAATAGGGTATTGAGTGCAAAAATAGGGGAGCAGGGGTTGAACGATACCTTTAGCCCAGAAATACGAAGTTAACGTGTTTTTTCGGCCATGCATTGGATGCATTTGGTAAGTCTACATGGAGGAGGCGCATTCGAATGCCCGATTCTAGAGGGGATGTAGGGCTATGATGCTAATTCTATCTAGGTAACGATATATATGGTACTGGTTCTAGTACCTAATTCATAATTGACGTAGGAACATAATTTTCCTTTGGAACGTGCTTAACCGGGTTTGCTTCAATGGTGCAGTAGGGATAAATATGGTCAAGAGAAAATTCATGCAATTGCTTTGTTGGATCTCTGAAGATCGAGGTGCATGGCACTAATATTACTAATAGAAGGTAGAAAACTTACAAAAATTACACTTCATTTCCAAATTTGCAATTTTCCATGACACAATTAAAAATGACTAACATAAATGACTAATTCATATTCTTCTAGCTAGT
>LPNX010470775.1:232257-255615 GCA_001517045.1 Pseudotsuga menziesii
ATTTTATTCGTTTATAGTTGGGTCAGTCAAAATTGCTCATATTTAGTAGTAAATCACTTGGAAAACCTATGGTGACTAGAATTTTTAGTCACCTAGTAGCTAATTCCTCATTTTGTACTAGTGCTTCAACTATCCAGAATAAGGTATGGTTCGAGATCCTCTAGTGTTAGATGTTTTATTTCTCTTGCATATCGGGAAGGAATTGATTTCTAAGGTTTCTCTGTCTGTTGTGGTACACCCCAAGCCATAGGAAGTTTTCATCACCCTCTTCCTCATCAACATCATCATCATCATCATCATCATCATCATCACCATCTTCATCTATTTATTTATCTTTAAACCATTGTTATCATCATTATCGTCATCACCATCATCACAATATCTGCCATTATCGTCTTCATCATCATATGTCATCATCATCATCTTCATCATCCTCATCCTCATCATCATCATCTTCTTCATCATAATCATCATCATAATCCTCATGATCATTATCGTCATCATCACCATCATTACCCTCTTCCTCATCAACATCATCATCATCTTCTTCATCATCATCATCAACATCGTCATCACCATATTCATATATTTATTTATGTTTAAACCATCGTTATCGTCACCATCGTCATCACCATATTCATATATTTAGTTATGTTTAAACCATCATTATCATCATCATTGTCATCACCATCATCAAGATATAAGTCATCATCATCATCTTCATCATCCTCATCCTCATCCTCATCATCTTCTTCATCAACATCAACATAATTCTCGTCGTCACTATCATCATCATCACCATCATCACCCTCTTCCTCATTATCATCATCATCATCTTCTTCTTCTTCATCATCATCATCGCTGTCGTCATCACCATCTTCATCTATTTAGTTATGTTTAAACCATCATTATCGTCATCATCATCATCACAATCTCTGTCATCATCATCATCTTCATCATCATCTACCATCATCATCATCTTCATCATCCTCATCCTCATCATCATCCTCTTTGTCATCATCATCATAATCCTCGTCATCATTATCGTCATCATCACCATAATCACCCTCTTCCTTATCATCATCATCATCATCATCATCATCATCGATGTCGTCATCACCATTGTCATCACCATATTCGTCTATTTAGTTATGTTTAAACCATCGTTATCATCATCATCATCATCATCACCGTCATCATCATCATCGTCGTCGTCATCACAATCTCCATCATCATCATCTTCATCATCATCTGTCATCATCATCATCTTCATCATCGTCATCTTCATCATCCTCATCGTCTTCATCATTATCATCATCATCATCATCATATTCCTCATCATCATTATCGTCATCATCACCATCATCACCCTCTTCCTCATCAACATCATCATCATCATCTTCTTCTTCAGCATCATCATCATCGATGTCATCATCACCATCATCCTCACCGTATTCATCTATTTAGTTATGTTTAACCCAACGCTATCATCATCATCATCATCATCACCATCATCACAATCTCTGCCATCATCATCATCCTCCATCATCATCATCTTCATTGTCCTCATCATCATCATCATCATCATCATTACCATAATCCTCATCATCATTATCATCATCATCACCCTCTTCCTCATCAACATCATCATTATCACGACCACCATCATCATCATCGTCATCGTCATCATCATCGTCGTCGTCATCATCATCATAATCATCATCGTCGTCATCGTCGTTGTCATCGTCCTCATCACCATCTTCAATATCATCATCACCACCATCATCGAAATCTTCATCATCATGACCACCATCATCGTGACTGTCATCATCACCTTCATCATAATCATCATCATAATTGTCATCACCATCTTCATCATCATCACCCTCTTCATCATCATCCTCGTCATCATTATCATTATCATCATTTGTTACTATTATTTACAATTTCCTGTATGTTGTCATATGCTATAATACATTTTTTTAGATAGATTTTGTCGGGTTATGGGGAATTGAGAGTGACGTGAGGGGGGGGAGGGGCCATAAGAGCTTCCACTTCACGTGGTTGGCCATATTAGTAAAGAATATTAAATTATTCTCGAAAAAAATAAAATCTCAGTAAGGCAATGCATAGTTATGATGATGAGGAGTAGGAGGACGATGATGATGTCGATGACAATGAGGATCATATTCATCACCATCATCGTCATGATCATCATTATCACCATCATCGTCATGATCATAATCATATATGTATCATTAATTTTACAGTTCAATAACATAACAACTATTCTATTGTATTTTTTCAAGTTGGAGCACACTTCATTATACAAAAAAATACTTAGACTATGTCAAAGCCATATTGGGGAATCCACCTGCAATCCAAGATTGAGAGATGTAATAATGATAAGGCTTGGGAACCTAAGAAAAATTAATACACAACTCATAAAACATTAAAAAAAAATTCCTACATACCAAGCAACTTAGCAAAGCTAGCATAACCGGGGTCAGGGCATCAATTTTTTTTTGTTCAACACTTGTCATGAAAGCATACATGTATGGGATGGAGGCCCAATGGAATCAATCCTAATTCAATTAATTCCTTCCAACTCACTGCATGTCTGAGTCTCAATAATCCTCCTTTTCAATTGAACAAAAATACCAAAAGAAGCTTTTTAATGGCTGAGATTTGAGAAAGTTCAAGGTGTGACTAATTAAGGGCTCGGGGCTCTAAAATTTGTTGTGTTTTGTACCAGTCCACGATTCAGTGAATCGACAGTCACAGGTAGGAATTTAATTTGTTTAATGAAAACAATTAATGTGTATACCTCTATGTCGAAACCATTTTCCATGTTGATGCAAGCCACTACCGTCTTTATTGTCTTACCAAAAGGCATGATAATGAGGAAGAAGACCTAAAATTATGGACTTCACCTTAAAAGAATGCTTTGCAATCAAATTGGAAGGAGTTATAAGAATATCACAACAATCCAACGTGTCAAAATCTCAGTTGATAGTGTTAATTAAAGACATATATTGTAAATTTAATATAAGACTTATAGTTTCCTCTTACTCTTTGTGTCTTGACACGTTTAATATTTTATAGTTGTCTCTACACCTTGACACAATTCGTATTATAAGGTGAGGATGTGCATGCATAATAATCCTTAGTTATGACTATGAGATGAGGATTTATAGGGAAGAGGATGTAAAGACAAGTATTTTTTATATGTTTTTTGGTGGCGTTGAGGACAAATGTCATGAGAAACCACAAATGTTTGGAAGGACGGAGGGAGATTACGTCATGATCATGCCACCCATCAAATTGAAGACTATTCTTGAGCCAAAAATTGTTTTTTATTTTATTTTATTAATCACCATTGTTTCTCCATATCATGTGCCCAATGACACCTCTCTATAGAAATGAAAAAATTGACCTCTACACAGTTTGTGATCCAGCTAGCTACATGCCATTATTTGTATTTGCATGACATTGAGTGTTGTTTATAGTTTTCATGAGTCCATGATATTCATGCAAGAATTGAAGTCTTGTAGAGGAGGACTCATCAAACTGGCGTTGAATTTCATTTTGACAAAAAAAGAGTGGAAATTGGTAGCGAGGTTCACATAGGTAGTAGGCACAAAGTTTTGAGCTCGTTTCGGGCCTAGTAGTATACTAGTAGTTATTCTTTTTTGTTATAGTCGTAGTTGTTGACACATTGTCACACTTTAGATTGCTTAAGGACTCGAGGGTCAGAGTCACATCTCGATGGCTAGTAGAATATAAAAAACAAAAAATAAAATAAATAAAATATAAAAAAAAAACAAACAAAACAAAAATATATAAAAACTAAAAACTAAAATAAATAAAATATAAAAAAACAAAATTATATAAAAAAATTATATAATATAATAACACAAAACAAAAAAATAAAAACAAACTATTAAACCACAACAGCCCCGACACAATATTTCCCTGCGAAACAAATAACGCAAGCAATAATTGCATAGCGGAGCCAACACAATATACAACCACATCCGGAGGTCATGTAGAGGAGGTTTGTCGGAGGTCACGCAGAGGAGGTCTCTAGAGGTCAATTGTGTTTATGCCCCAGTATCGTTTCAATACAGTAAGTGTTTCAACTTTTATTGTTGTAGACAACCTGCCAGTCTGATCAGGATTTATGTAATCCCCCTACCTTCATTATTGTAATATCTATTGTGGCATAACTGTGATTTAACATAACATAGTTGTTTCAATCTAAATTATTCCATAGAGTGGAGTGAGTGGAGGGAGGTTAGGGTTTGCAGAGGTAGAGGACGGTTTAAAGAGGCAGAAGAGGGTTTATAGTGATCAGGGTTTGCAGAGGCAGAGGAGGGTTTGCAGGTCACATAGAGGATGAAAAATTCCCCCCAAATTGGTGAGTACCCTAGAATGATTGAGCATGCTCCAGTTTTTCTCAAATAATTCTGATTTGGAATTATAAAAAACAAGTTCTCTATGTAGAAGAAATATTTATTTAGCATGGATTTATACTGGTATGGAAAAGGGATGATAAGGGTTTTCTCCTAGAGAAGCTTCAACAACTAATCAAATTAACAAATTCTAAAAACCTTGTATATCACAATCCTAGGTATCTCATGCATGTTTTAAAATGAATGGAAATATAATTGGCTATTCAAATGTTGAATGCAAAGCTAATCATCTAATCAACTGTTGAATTAAAGGTTAAGCAACTAACCTTACAATCAATTGTTATGGATTCTATATTATTATATCAGAATCCTATGCATATCTTCGATTCTTTAAAATCTTTGTATGACAAATTCCATGAAGAGTAAATTCTGAAAATCTCATGTCCTTTGGTTAAAAGAATCTCATTTGCTCCAAGGTGCATTCTTGTCCAATGATATTGGGGTGCAGTAAAGATAAGCCATCTTGACATGAGAATCTAAGTGTCCAGGATCCTCTCTTCTACTAGACCTTCTCTTATCCAAAAAATTATCTTATGTGATATAATTACACTAATCAATAGTGCAAATCAAAATATAAATACCAACAACGGAAGATTGCATAACTTTTCACCCTTCCGAAGAACTTGTTAGCACTATGTTCGAATGTTTTTAATTATAGACTTGGAAGGTTTGAAAGGTGGTCTTATTTGAGAAATTTCACGGGAGTGCTTTTCGGGTTATCTGGTCAACAAGTTTCACCATCAGGAGCCTTTGGATAGGGACTGGATCCTAATCTACGGAGATGGATCATGCTACAGATTTAAAACTTGCAGTAGTGGGATAGGCATAAAACGTGGCACGCTTCAATGATCCAGATGCAAAGGGATGTAGATCGACGATAGAAAGATATTTCATCAGTAGGAGATGTGGGGTAAAGTTCGGTCCTTATATTTGCGAAGGCAGTTAAAGAGGAGAAGTGTTGGAGGGTCAAGAATAGTGCAGAGCCAGATCAACGGACCTAAAAGATTCTGCCCGATGAACATGCGTGAGGGGAGAAAATTTTCCAAATTGTGGAGTATGTTAAAGGAAGAAAGGGTTAGGCAGCTGAGATAAAGGAAAAAACAAATCCACGGTCGTAGTCAATTCCATGATTTGAACTAGCATAGCCGATGTCAAAATCTTAATTCACAAAAATTTGTAGAGGTCATGAGGATCTACGACGAAGAATAAGGGGTTGCAAGGATCAACGGATGAGGAGCATTCCACGATTATAATTTGCACAAAATATCAAATAAGAAATTATTGACGGAGCACTAAGGTTCTCATGATTGGATGGTCCCGATGAAAACTGATCATGGATCAATGGCTGAGGTTGACCTCCCCTAATCAAGTTATACATGTTGTTGTTGTAGAAATTTGATATGAAAGGTTGTTTATCGACGGCTTGGATTTAAATGCACATGGACAACGGATGTGGAAGGTGTCCAGATCGAATGGTCAAGAAAATATCAAGACTGTAAGGGTCACTTTAAGGTTGATCTAACAGTTGAGGGGATGCTCCCATGCATGATCTTCCTCCCCAACAGATTAATCGATCTCCCCAGTGCCATTTGCAGCATGTGTATAGGACAAATCATCCCCAGGGCAATGCCATATCACTCAAAGACAGTATTTTTCATGTGGTTGGTGTGTGGATTCTGGAAAGTATCATGCGAATATATGAGGTAGAATAGTGAATCCACTCTCCACATAAAGTAGGGTAAGCGCGGTAAGGAGAATCATTCTGTTTCCTGCATCATAGGAGAGAAAGAGTGTGACAACATCTAGTCCATATGCCTTGAAACATAGGGTCTACCATACAGGGTGATGCTCGAAAATATTTTATGCAGCAAATAGCGAAATGCCGCAGCAGATAAGGTGGCGTGACTAGATCTCTAGCAAGTAAGGGATCACTCAGCTCATGCCCTCACCCATGTCACCACCAAGATACTCGATGACGAAATGTGTGATAATGTTGAATGGTCATCACAGTGTCCAGTCTCCTAGTCCTATATATAACACCACCTTTCAAATCCATTGAAATGCATGGCATGAGCTAGTATAGAGGCAAAACCCAAAGTTTCCTTCTACTACAAGTCCCTAGAGTTTCAAGAAGTTGGAGATGGAAATCTGGTTCGAAAAGCTTATTTGTCTGGGTGTATTTATGGTTGGTGAGCTCATTTCCATGCTCATTCATTACCCTAGTTTTTCATACCATGGATAGCAGCATCCATTGGGGCACAAATGTGAACAAATTTGAGAGATACACTCGTCTTCTGATAGCCACACCCCCATCTACACATTTCCTAGATGCTCACGTCCCGTGAGTGTTTTTCCGGGATCCCCTGATATCGTTGCTGCCTCCAAAGCTTCTGCATGATAGAATAGTCACGATTTGCACTCTAAGGGAGCGATTGTTTGGGCTGGAGCATTAGAGGTCCAATGCCTACACCACCCTCTTTGTGAATTCCACTTACCAAAGGTGGTGGAGGGGGTGGAGGCACACTCCATCATATTTCCTGTGGGAGACCCCACATCACAAAAGGTGAGGAGTAAAAGAATGGCAAGCCACTGCAGAGGTTTGTCTTTCCCAGAATCAATATGACCCTTCTTCCAAGCCCCCTGTCTAACAGTGTTACCTGTAGAGGGGAGGGTTGCAAAGAAGGCTGAGTGAGGAGGGGACACAAACTTCCTTTCCAGTTTGAGTACACACAGAAAGGTTCTTTTGAGCATAGAGGTGACACAAAAGAGAGGTATAAAAAGCATGTTGTTGACTCAACAAGACGGCCAGAGGTTTTGAACCCAGTCATTAATGACCCATTTGAAAAGAGACCTGAAGACATTGTTCTCAAGATCAGCAGGCTCAGAAATAGAAATGTCATGTTGTCACCTAGAACAAGCATGTAGGCTAACTCCATAATTTCTATTTTGAATATATGTAAATCATGGCAGAAGTACCATGCTACAATTGTTAAGTTTTAATTGTGACTGTAAATAGTCTCATAGCCACTTCCGAGGATTATCCTATGAGGTCTGAAGCATTATAAATAGGCTCCCCATATAGGGAACAAGGGTTGGGAATTTTCAAAGAGCAAGGGCTCTTCATTGTAATATGTTTCATTTCTGAGTTGAATAAAAATTGTAGAGGTTGAATGATAAACTCTCATGGCAGAGATTCATGTGCCATCTCTTTCTTCAATAAGTAACTTTCTTTGCATGACTCTTATCATGTTTCCATTTCAGTTTGTATTTGATTTCATGTTTGGGAATCAGTGTATATGGACAAGAATTCATCTTGCATGCTCTAGTTCCATTGTTAAAGCATTTTCAAATGTTTTCTTCTAAAGTCTTGCAGAATTCACCATGACTAGGTGCTTTGTTAGGCGGGTTGTCTACCTCTGTCTACTAATCCACTTGCTAATAACTCTTGATTAAAGAAACGGTGTCTGTCTTGACTCTATCCACAAACCTTCATAACTTCTTACCTCCTGCAACATATTTCAAATATGATAGTTGACTCCATTGCCCAATGGCCTCCTCTATGATTGTCCCACCAAACTTTACAACAACAAACTTGTTCTATTTAGAAATATGACCTTTTGACTATCTTTGATTGAATATGTGAAGTATGGAAACCTTGTGAATAGTGAGAGATACCTCTATGATTGTATTGGGTCAGAAACACAGTCTAAAGTGGTTTTGTTGTTACCCTAGGATTTACCTTCCGTAACCTGGGTCAATTCTAGGTGTTAACAAACTGGCGCCGTTGCTAGGGAATGAAGGTTCAAATATTCCCTAGGCATGAATGACATGGAGAATATCTGATTGTAAATGGTGAATAGAAGTCATACCATCAAAAAGGTGTTGCAGCTGCAACCGTCCTCCCCAAATTTCTTAAATTTTGAGGCCCCTCCTCATGATTTAGCATTGTTTTTAACCATTGGATCCTTTGAGTCTTCTGTTTGTGTTACATTTTAAATGATTATAAAAAAATAAAAAAATAAAAATTTAACTCTCGCCATGGTTTTCGAATTTTGATTGTGATGGAAATTATCGTGGGTCGCAGTTTTAAGCTCGTTTTGCTTGTCGATCGGATCAAGTTTCTTTGTTTCGGATCTCCATTTGTGAGTTTGGTTTTGCTGTTGGATCATTGAAAGGCCACTGTTTCGAGGGGGGGGGGGGAATGTAATTCGACCGCTGTTGATTTTTAAAGCTGTCTAAACACTTAAATTTTTCTATTAGTCGGGCGTCGTCCTATGTTGAATCGACAGCTGATAACCTTTTCCTTTCCACCGTTGTGGCTCACAAATCAATTAGCCATCCGAAGCATAAAGAGCTCCGACTGTCGATGTGTGTTAACCTCTCAGTCGCGTACCCAAAGCCTTTTCTCTTCCACCGTTGCAGCTGGGAAAGTTGTTTGGCATCCGATGTAATGTCTTTCGACTTCCGATTTAAGTTTTTCCACCCACGTTTCACATGTCTTTGGCCTCTTCCTCTTCCGCCGTTGTGGCTGGGCAAAGCTTTTGAGCTTCCGATGTCAAAGTTCCCCGATCTCTGATTGATTTTTTCTCACCCACCACCACATGCCTGTAGCTTTTCCTCTTCCACCGTTGCGGCTGGGTAGTGATTTTGCTTCTGATGTCGGTATCCTCCCGATTTCTGCCGTTGGTGTTTTCTTCCGAGCCCATAGGAGGACGAGGTAGTGGTGTCCGCATTTGTAAAATAAAGGTGGTATGCCTGATCATTTCCTATGGATTAGTTGTTTCAGTCAATATAATTTGCTGCTATGGTTTAAATTCATTTCCAACGAATAATGCTCGTCGTTTGATTGCAGGTGAGTTCCGGAGATCGGTCAAACTGCTGTGGCACGAAGGGAGATGGACCGTTTGATATAGGTGGGGTCTAAACCAGCAGGATCACAAGAAGGATGAATGTAAGGAAAATACGTAATGAATAGTGATAGGAACTCAGACCTGAAGGGTCCGTCAGTTACTCACCCGATCATGGGTGTGCATAGAAAAGACAGAAAAGAAGGATCTGAAACGTTCGAGGAACTAGAAAGTCACACATTTGAGGGGCAGCCCAAACGATCGACTGTTGTAGTTTAAATATTGTAAAGATAGAACTTAGAGGGGACTTTTTTCCCTGGAAAAAGCTTGTAACCCATTTGCTTGTAAGAGGAACTATTTCATTTTACAATCATAAACTGTAACTTTTGCCTATTAGAGAAAGCACAAACGTGGAATGTATCAATGTGATTAAATGAGCAATGTTGAAGGGGAACTATTTCATTTTCAGCTATGTTTCATTAACTGTGAGAGCGTTCTAATTTCCTGAACCTATGTTCTTGTTTGAATGTTCTTCAGTACATTTTGTGATGTTTTCCACTATGAGTAATAAATGTTGTTCATAGAAAATTGGCTATCTGGTTGTTGAAGTATCTTTAACTGTGCATGTGTATTGAAAGAAGCATCAGCTACCTGTAACTTTTCATAATGCATGTACAAAATACATTACTCACCAATGAATGATAATCTTGCTCCCTAGGGATAGGTTAGGTAGTTAGTTTTAATTTCTTGTTGTTTATGTGATTTAGATGCTTGTGAGTGCTAAGACGAGAGGTAAGAACCTGCGCATCACATTATGACTGCTCCCTGCATCCTTATCACCCTGCATTATTAATTAGGCACTTGCATCTCATACATTAAGTCAAAAATACAAAAAATACACAGTGGACTGGGTCGCAACCGGTAAAACCTTTGTTTTTTGTTACTCGACCTACGGTAGCCAGACCACAAACTGGACGAATTCCCTATACCAAACAGTCATGGGATAGTTGGGAACGTTGAGTGTGGAGAATCCCTTGCTGTTGTTGCCTGGGAAATTCGCAGGCCTCAACAGTTTCTGGCACTAGAAGGAGGAAAGCCAGTGCATGGCTAGCCAAGGAAACCCGTTTTCCCGAGATTATTCCACCGGTAACAATTCTGAAAGTAGTGGGTTCATAATCCAATTCCAGAGGAAAGGAATAGAGAACATTTATATTCTGTTGGCAAAAAAGTTGTTAATGACCTGAGAAGACACACCAAGGCATATGTAAAGAATATTGGAGGATTGCCAATTATCCTTGAATTGCCCAGAAGAGAATATAAAAAGAAAGATCGTCCTATAGTAGAAGACTCGGTGCTGGTTGGAGACTAGGAAGAACTTGTAGAAACAACCTTACATGAAATTGTACTACCTTTGAATCAAGAAGGCCCAGATACTCCTTACAGTTCTCCTGCTCACACTCCTATTGGCTCACCTCCTCACTCTCCACCCAAACTCATGGCAGGAGTAAATGTTAATCCACCACCCAACCCACCAAATCCACCACCTGCATGGAGAGCCAGATCACCCTTAAACCTGACACCTCCATTACATGACCTACCTCAAGCATTTGACAAGATGTTGCCTAAATTTGGTCCAAGTGAAAAGATACTAGTTGATGACCACCTGCAGAGTTTTTACTTGCCAATAGAAGGGCTCAGGGCCAGGGAGTATGAAGATGCGGTTTGCAGACTATTCCTGCATACCCTTAAAGAAGCTGCAGCCTCATGGTATTTTGGGTTTCCCGCTAACTCTATCCCTGATTGGGATACCTTCGAGATAATTTTCAGAAGTAAGTATGCGACTCAAAAGACTCATGCAGCCCTTATGAAAGGACTGTGCGCATTGAAGAAAGAAAGAAAAGAGAAAGTGAACAGCTTTACTCAAAGATTTACAGCATACCTTAAGAATTTTTCTGACGCTGACAAACCTTCCGACAAGGTCCTAATCGAATATTATACCTCAGCTTTAGGCCCTGATTTGGCCATGTTTGCCAAAGGGAGAGCCAAGCCTACGTTAACGGAAACCTATGAAGAGGCAGAAATATTGGAAGCTGAAAGAGAAAGTATCGAAGATTATCCTGAACAGTCAGGAGATAAAGGTGGGGGAAGGAAAGCCTTATTGTTTACTAAGCCAAAGGAAGAGAAATCACCAGAATATGAAAGTATGGCCAAAATGGTACAGAAGCTTTCTAATAAAATCATAGACTTGGAAAAAGAGAAGGAAACGCAAAAGTTCTATAGACCCTATTACAAGAAAAGAGAGGATAACAATCAGTCTCAACCTCCTCCACACAATTCTGCATCTATGAATTTGACAGAAGTAGGCATAAAAAAAATTTGCACTTTTCACCAACAACCACACTCTGAAAATAATTGTCCTCAATGGATAAACTCGGTGACGCTGGTCATGAATCAGCTTTTGGATTCTAGATTAACAGAAAAAGAAGATGAAGAAAGAAAAGAAAATACTACGTCAACAAAGGAACAAGAAGAGGAAACCATGGCTTTATGGAATTTTGTCTCATTATTTGATGCTGAAGTGGAAAAGAATAAAGGGTACAAGGACATCATGGAAGCCAACGTAGCAACGAGAAGCCAAGGGTCGGTTAAAGAAGACAGTCTCATACTCCCAAAGATTAAGAGGCTTCAGCGAAATGTTAAGAAATTTCAAAATAAATCCTTAGCTGATAAAATTCCAGAATTCACTATTACCAGCCAAGATCCTAAGCAGAATAATACGTTGTCCAAGCCAAATGGAGATAATATGAATGCTGATAAACCTCATCCTATTGAACAACAGATGGATTATGATGTCGTGGAGGATTTAAAGAAGGTAAAAGCGAATGTTTCATTATTCGAAATGTGTAAAGTACCGCAGCAAAAAGAAAGACTATTGAAAGCACTTGAAGCATCGGATGAGAAGCTTCCTGCTGACAATTGGCCCAAGGAGGAAGAAGAAATCAGAGAAAATAGCATTGGAGGTAAGTCTAAAAGAAAACATCCACCTTTCCTCCTCACGTTTGAAATTTTCAATCACAACGTACATAATTGCCTGGTAGACTCAGGGGCGTCGGTAAATGTCATGCCAATATCAGTCTGTAAAAGAATAAATGGGTAGCCTAAGCCATCCACTTGTAGATTTGTCCAGTTGGACAGGACCGATGTGAAAGTAATGGGTGAGATGGAAGGTGTCCTGATCTGCCTGTCATCAAATGATAAAGTGTGCCAAGTCATTAATATCGTGGTGGTAGATATAACAAACGCTTATGGCCTTGTTCTAAGCAGACGCTTATGGCCCTGGTCAGGGAAAATAAATGGATATTTCGCCTCTGATTGTTCACATTTGCGGTTGCCGTATAAAGAAATTCCGAACCAGATTAAGATTTTGAGAGAGCCTCACATGAAATATAACATTACTCGACTTGAGGAGAAGAATGAACCGGTAGATTCTGTGTTGGGAAACTATTTTATTGAATTGGAACCAGGTAATTACCAAGCATAAGAAGCCAGCAACACTTCAGACACCCAGCCTGATCTCCTTCGATTTTCACAGGCTGATGAAATTGACTGTAAAATAGTAGACTTAGCAGTAGGAATAGATTCGCATTCAGTAGTTAGTGATTTTTGGACTTTGTTTTTTGATGGCTCTAAGACATTAGAAGGGTCAGGGGCTGGCTGTATCCTGATTGACCCCCAGAAGAATAAACACTTTCTTGCATGTAGATTAGAATTTGAATGTATGAATAATACAGCTGAGTATGAAGCACTGGTGCAGGGCTTAAGGAAAGCGATTGAATTAAAGGTAAGTAATATAAAAGTTTTTGGAGATTCGAAAATAATTGTAAAGCAAATCAGAAATAAAATACATTGTGTTTCTCCTCACTTGAAAGCTTATCAAAATGAGGTATGGGATCTACTTAAATGTTTTAATGCATTCAATATTATTTCAATTCCAAGACTTAAAAATGCAGTAGCTGACCTGTTAGCCACATCGGCCATTAGGCTTGTACCCACTAATAATCGATGTTCTGTTGAATTGCTTTTCAGGCCTTCAGTACCTGATACGATCACCAACCTATGAGTTTTCGATGATGACCAGCATATTATAGAATGTTTAACAAATGATGAAGTATTTAAAGGAGCGATTATAGATGATGAAGAACACCAGGATGAGCTAAAGTATGATAATTTCATCCCTAAAGGGGTCCAAACTTTGGAAAGAATGTTCGATTTAAATGAAAAGTTCAAAAGACCAGCCAACATGAAGACTCACAGTTCATCTTTACAGTTCGAGCTAATAAATTTAGGGACTGAGGCGAATCCTAAATTTGTAAATCTTGGCAAATGTTGTTCACCAGCAGAAAGAGATAAGTTCGTCGGTCTGTTTAAACAATATAAAGATGTTTTTGCTTGGACATACGAAGATTTGAAAACATACAATACCAGCATCATCAAGCATCATTGTCCCCATCAAAGCCGATGTCAAGCCATATCAGCAACCTTTAAGAAAAATGCATCCAAAGTTGGAACCACTGATTTAGAGTGAAGTGAAGAAATTATTGGATGCTAGAATCATTTTTAAGGTTAGACACTCTGAGTGGGTATCAAATCTGGTACCAGTAAGAAAAAAATCTGGAGAAATAAGATTATGCATGGATTTCAGAAATTTAAACTGAGCTTCAGATAAAGTTAACTATCCTGTGCCACCCATGGAGCACTTGCTACAAATGGTCTCAGGTTCTGAACTGTTTTCGTTATTAGATGGTTTCTTTGGCTACAATCAAGTATTAGTAGCCGAAGAAGACAGATTGAAGACAACATTCAGGACCAAATGGGGAACCTTTGCCTACAGAAGGATGCCATTTGGGCTTATAAATGCGGGGGTGACATTTCAGAGAGCTATGAACATAGATTTCTGCAGATTGATTGGCCAAAGTGCTATAGTGTACCTTGACGATATTCCGATATTCTCGAAGAAAAGAGAAGAGCACACATTTCACTTAAGGCATATTTTTGAACGCTGTCAGAAGTATGGCATCTCACTCAATCCTAGGAAGTGTGTGTTCGCTATCACAGAGGGCAAGTTGCTGGGCCACATAGTTTCTAAGAAATGAATCTCTATAGATCTAGAAATAATTAAGGCCATTGAACAAATCCCCTTACCCCATAATAAAAAGGGGATGCAATCATTCATGGGAACTATAAACTTCGTGTGAATATTTGTACTTGATTTTGCTCAGATTGTCAAGCCGCTTCAGCAGATGGTGAAGCAAAATGCACAATTCAAGTGGATTGAGATTGAAAAAAATGCATTCAGCAAAATTAAAACTACTAATGCACATGCACCCTCCCTGAAAATCCCAAACTTCGATAAAGAATTTATTCTATACACCTTTGCATCCGATGATTCGCTAGCAGCAGTGCTTACGCAAAAGGAAGATGGGGGGGATGAATTCCCAATATCCTTCATGAGCACTAGTATACAAGGTGCTGAATTAAATTACCCCACCATTGATAAACAAGCTTACGTAGTATTCGATGCAGTGAAGCAATTTAGGCCGTATATTCTAAAAAATTGAACCAAGGTGATCATACCTTACCCAATTGTAAGGTCCCTTCTTGTAAGGAAAGAATTAGGGGAAAGAAGGGGCAACTGGGTAACATCTCTTCAAGAGTACGACCTTGAATTCAATCTAGCCTCTATAGTTAAAGGGCAAGGGTTATGCAAATTGATGACTGAAAATGAAAAAAATGAAGAACACGCCTGGGAGGATGAATCCGAATTACATGTAATGGATGTATGTCCTTTGTTTACAGATCCCGAGTCTTGGTATAGAGATCTCATGCATTACCTACAGGCAGGGCTGTTTCCAGAACATTGGAATTCTAAGCAAAGAAGAGCACTGCGTCTTAAATCAGCCTCCTATCAAATTCTTGAAGGAGTATTATTCAGAAAAAATTATGACGGAGTTCTTCTGAGATGCTTAGAAAAAGAAGATGCGAAAAAAGTAATGACATATTTGCATGACAGGCCTATTGGGGAACATTATTCAGGAGATACTACAACCCACAAAATCCTTCGAGCTGGCTACTATTGGCCGACGCTCTTCAAAGATGCACATGCACATGTTAGGAAGTGTGATATTTGCCAAAGGTGTAGTGGGAGACAACCTAAAGCAGCAGCACCCCTAAAGCCTGTGATGATCACAGAGCCATTTGAGCAATGGGGGTTGGATATTATTGGAGAAATAAAACCAAATTCCTCCCTACAACACAAGTACATTCTAACCGCGACTGATTATTTCACTCATTGGGTCGAAGCAGTCTCGCTGCGCAAGATAAATCAAGACGAGGTCATCAGCTTCTTACAGGACCACATCATTACCAAGTTTGGAGTTCCAGTTTCGTTAGTTTTTGATAATGCTACGTACTTTCATCAATTAAATTAACTGCTTTTGCTCATGATAAAGGGATAAAATTGCATTATTCTGCTAATTATTATCCACAAGGAAATGGCCTGGCTGAATCCACTAATAAAAATCTTATTAGGATTTTAAAGAAGACTGTGATAGAAAACCAGAGGAGCTGGCATTCAGCGCTACCAAACGCTCTTTGGGCCGATAGAGTCACCCCCAAGTATGCGATAGGAGTGTCACTGTATACCCTTGTGTATGGTAAAGAAGCCATTCTTCCCCCCAATATCATGCTACCATATTCCATAATAGCTCAAGAGTCTAGAGGGTCAGAGGATGAGGTTTTGTAGGTGAGGATATGCAATCTTCTGAAAGCAGAAGAAGCTAGAGCTAAAGCCAGAGGACTCTTTAAGCAACAGTAGGAGGTAATAAAGAGATGGTTTGACAAACATAAGGATGGAACAAAGGACTTTGAAGAGATTTATTCCTCAAGTGGGATCATCCCCATGATGAGAAAGGAAAGCATACTAAATTCCAATAGTTGTGGGTAGGCCCTTTTCAAGTTGCAGCAAAGCTTGGCCCTTCTACTTATAAGTTGAAAGATCTACAAGGGTGGGAAGAGAACTTACCAATAAATGGTTTGGTTCTCAAACCTTACTTTTCCTATATTTCTTTGAGTTCTTCTGTCTTGTATATAAATAATCTGTTTTGGCTGTTTTTTGAGTCATGTTTTTCGGTTTGTTTTAGTTTAAGTTTTATTGATGTCAATAAAGGGGAGGAACCCGCAGTTGCATGGGGAACATCAAAATTTTGGGGAATGATAAACATTTTTGGGTCTCAGAATGTGTGTTGTTGTTTGCCTAAAAGAACGTCTTCTAGTTTAGCAGTTTTCTTGAATAACTCTGTGTGCATTGAAGTCCTGCTTAACCCCTGTGAAATAAACCGGATTCAAGGAGTCTGGAATACTATTTTGAGGCTCCATCCATGTCACATTTAAAATGTTCTAAGGGGCGACAGCAGAAGACCCATGGAAAGGAGCAAGGTGAACAGTGTATTAAATATAAATGATCCCATGCCAAGAAACGAATGCCAGAAAGGCCAATAAGAGTCAAAACTCCTATGAAAGCATCATACATCAAAGCAAAATCTTAATCATAAGTACTAAATTGCCGAAAGTTCCTCTCCGTCCGTGAGTTGAAACGTGAAGTACATCACTCACACAAAAGGACACTATGGGATAGAGGAGCTTGAATTAAAATTCAGAAAGAAAGGCATGCAGGAGGACTCATATGAAAAGGGACAGAAGTCCAAAAGCACAAAAAGTGCTAAAATGGCATGGGAATGAGGAACAAATGAATATTTATGTTTACCATATGTTACAATCCTGTGGTGTCCAAGCTATCAACTACCTGAAGACAAAATTAATAATGAAACTCATCCTCTAGCCTCAACAGAGTTATCTGGACTTGAAAATCTTGGTTCCATTCTCCCAAATTGGACTATTATCAATGATTAAAGGTACACAAGTCTGTCGTTTGAGAAATCCAAATAGCTGGAAGAATTCAATAGATGCATTTGTTGTTAAACAGTCTGTCACTCAAAGAATAATCACCCAGAGATCTAGGTTCACTAGGTAATCACCAATTGTTGCAGCTGCAACCGTCCTCCCCAAATTTCTTAAATTTTGAGGCCCCTCCTCATGATTTAGCATTGTTTTTAACCGTTGGATCCTTTGAGTCTTCTGTTTGTGTTTAATTTTAGATGATTATAAAATAAAATAAAATAAAATTTAACTCTCGCCATGGTTTTCGAATTTTGATTGTGATGGAAATTGTCACGGGTCGCAGTTTTAAGCTCATTTTGCTTGTCGATCGGATCAAGTTTCTTTGTTTTGGATCTCCGTTTGTGAGTTTGGTTTTGCTGATGGATCATTGAAAGGCCACTGTTTCAGGGGGGAAAATGTAATTCAACCGCTGTTGATTTTTAAAGCTGTCCAAACACTTAAATTTTTCTGTTAGTTGGGTGTCGTCCTATACTGAATCGGTAGCTGATAACCTTTTCCTTTATGTCGTTGCGGCTCCCAAATCGATTAGCCATCCAAAGCATAAAGAGCTCCGACTGCCGATGTGTGTTAACCTCTCAGTCGCATACCCGAAGCCTTTTCTCTTCTGCCGTTGCGAGTGGGAAATTCGTTTGGAATCCGATGTAATGTCTTCCGACTTCCGATTTAAGTTTTCCTGCCCACGTTTCGCGTGTCTTTGGCCTCTTCCTCTTCCACCATTGCGGCTGGGAAAATCTTTTGAGCTTCCGATGTCAAAGTTCCCCGATCTTCGATTGATTTTTTCCCACCCACGGCTGCATGCCTGTAGCTTTTCCTCTTCCGCTGTTGCGGTTGGGTAGTGCTTTTTCTTTCGATGTCAGTATCCTCCCAATTTTCGTCGTTGGTGTTTTCTTCTGAGCCCATAGGAGGACGAGGTAGTGGTGTCCGCATTTGTAACATAACGGTGGTATGCCTGATCATTTCCTGTGGATTAGCTGTTTCAGTCAGTATAATTTGCTGCTATGGTTTAAATGCATTTCCAACGAATGATGCTCGTCGTTTGATTGCAGGTGAGTTTCGGAGATCGGTCAAACTGCTGTGGCATGAAGGGAGATGGACCGTTTGATAGAGGTGGGATATAAACCAGCAGGATCGCAAGAAGGACGAACATAAGGAAAATACGTAATGAATAGTGGCAGGAACTCAGACCTGAAGCGTCCATCGGTTACTCACCCGATCATGGGTGTGCGCAGAAAAGACAGAAAAGAAGGATCTGAAACGTTCGAGGAACTGGAAATTCACACGTTTGGGGGGCAGCCCAAACGATCGGCTGTTGTAGTTTAAATATTGTAAATATAGAACTTAGAGGGGACTTTTTTCCCTGGAAAAATATTGTAACCCATTTGCTTGTAAGAGGAACTATTTCGTTTTACAATCATAAACTGCAACTTTTGCCTGTTGGAGAAAGCACAAATGTGGAATGTATCAATGTGATTAAATGAGCAATGTTGAAGGGGAACTATTTCGTTTTCAGCTGTGTTTCATTAACTGTGAGAGCATTCTAATTTCCTAAACCTATGTTCTTGTTTGAATGTTCTTCAATACATTTTGTGATGTTTTCCACTGTGAGTAATAAATGCTGTTCATAGACAATTGGCTATCTGGTTGTTGAAGTATCTTTATCTGTGCATGTGTATTGAAAGAAGCATTAGCTACCTGTAACTTTTCATAATGCATGTACAAAATACATTACTCACCAATGAATGATAATCTTTCTCCCTAGGGATAGGTTAGGTAGTTAGTTTTAATTTCTTGTTGTTTATGTGATTTAGATGCTTATGAGTGCTAAGACAAGAGGTAAGAACCTGTGCATCACATTGTGATTGCTCCCTGCATCCTTATCACCTTGCATTATTAATTAGGCACTTGCATCTCATACATTAAGTCAAAAATACAAAAAATACACAGTGGACCAGGCCGCAACCGGTAAAACCTTTGTTTTTTGTTACTCAACCTACGGTAGTCGGACCGCAAACCAGATGGATTCCCTATACCAAACAGTCATAGGCTAGTTGGGAACGTTGACTGGGGAGAATCCCTTGCTGTTGTTGCCTAGGAAATTTGCAGGCCTCAACAGAAGTTTGTGTATTTTTCACCTGGCAACTCCATTTTAGCTTTTAGTGACTCCACTAGTGATATGATCCAAAGATCTAGTTTTTGAAGAAGTCGAAAAGCTCCACTTGGGAAAATGAGCTCATTATAAAAATATGGAAATGCATGATCAGAGGATAAGGTACTCAGGTTTCATTTTCCTTGAAGATTTTTTGTCCTTTTTTATAAACCTTTTACTATCTATCCCCAAGTCTGTCAAAACAGTTTTTCAGTATGCCTTACCCCCAAAATAGAACCATGAATTTACTCCAGTATATCCTTATTTACAAATTGAAATTCCTTTGTCACACTGTACGTTTTATTTTTATAGAAATATTTCATTTGAAACACATGACCTTAAAATCCACCCTTGTGAAACTCATGGAACCTCAATGGACAATACTTCCATTCCATCTAGCTTTGTTTCTATGATTGTCCCAAACCAGTACAAACCCCTTCATTTACCTATTATTCTCCATGATTTTCCAGCAAAACATTACAAGTACCTTCCTAAGTTTTATGGGAAAATCGAGAACCTCATGGCCAAAAAGCATTTACAAGCCTTTGAGAATTTCCTTGATGTTTTTGAAGTTGAACATGTCGATGTCAGCATGAGGTTTTTTTTCCTTATCCTTGCAAGGAGATGCTAATGAATGGTTCAATAACTTGCAGCCTGAATCTATCAACACATGGGAGGAGTTCTCCGATGTATTTTTGAAGTTTTGGGGTGAGAGACGGCCTTTGGATCAAATACTTTCAGAATTCTATTCCCTAAAGAAGCAGGAGGATGAAACCATGTCTAGCTTAAATAGGATAATTGCTAGTTTTTACTATAACATGCCAAAGGAAATCCAACCCCTCAAAAATGCAGCTAAACTTCAATATGCAGTTGCCTTTCCTCCTAAAATGTCATTTCTTCTTCTAGAAAGAAAGTCAGTCACATTACAACACATGTTTATGGATTGTTTGGGGGTTGAAGACAATCTTAGGATGTCTAAAAATTCCACAGACTAGGACAATGATGATGAATTAGAAAAAAATTTAAACTTGGTTGAGTGATGTAAGCAAGGAGAAGCATTTCTTATGCAGCACAAATCATCCATTGTTAAAGAGAGGAATGATCAGCCCCGGGATGCAAAAGAAGATAGCCCTACTAGTCTATTTTCTGAAAAGAGCAATCAACCTGTTGTAAATTATACTAGTGGTGATTTCAAAAAGGAATTCAGAATGCCCATATATGATGAATACGAGGATGAATTCATGTATGTTATATCTATAGAACCACCTGTGGGATCAAAGTCTGTTAATGAAAAGAAACTTACTATAAACCAAAACCATAAGGTAGAAAAAATTATGCGCAATGAGTGTGCTGAGGATGAAATTTTACCTTTGTGTTACTCATCATTTGAACTGATAAGGTAGAGACTTAAATCCTCCAAGAAGAAAAAAAAAGTTGAGGATATGGTACATTTCATGAACTTTTTTGAAATAGAAGATGAGGAGGAGGAACAATCATCTAATCAGTCTCAATTGATGGGTGAATCAATGGTTTTCAATGAGGTATTGGATTGAAAAGCAAGAGGCGAGGGTTCCAAAAGTAGCTCATCCTTAATTCATTCACATTGAGAATTTTCATTTTTCCATAAAGAAGGGTTATGTTGGCTCAATTCCATTGGAAGGAAAAATAACATTTCTACCGAAACACAAAAGGAAGGGGAAGTTTTGAATTCAGAAATTTTGAATGAAATTGTGGATATGTAATTTTCAATCAATCATGATAGTTCCTTTCCAAGGCTTGTTGGATATCAGTTTGACAGTATGCTATAGGATTTAGGTTTTGGACAGCTCTCCTATGGTAGGTGAAAAAATTGAATATGTTAAGAGCTGTCATGTTTTCTATGATCTGGTGGTAGAACACATGGAGGGGTTGGGTAATGGTAATGATTGGTTATATCTCTACTATAAAGATCAATTTATTTATTATAACCTTCTTCCATTTTGTCTGTCAACTCTGTTTTTAATTAAGCATGAAGGAGAAATAGAATTGTTATATAAATTTCTTGATTGGCTTCATTGAAAGTCGAAGTTTACTTGATTAAGAATTTGTGCTCAAATGAGTAGGGTAGGTAGGTATGAATAAGCTAGAGATAGGACAAGCAGTTCCTTCATTAGTTTTTCATTTATAAATTCAAGTTTGTCATTGTGGGAATTTTTCAATTTCCAAATATGACCAAGTGACAGTTTACAGGTTGACAGGAACTTGCTTACAAAGTGGTTCAAGTTTGTGTTTCAACTCGGAGCAGATCAAGGTTTCTAGACAAAGACTAAAAATGGCCCAATGGAACTGACACCTGGTCTACAGGGTTCTTTTCTACCTCGCTGGGAGGATAACATCCCTAATGAAGCCAGTTGTTAGCACTATGTTCAAATTTTTTGAATCATAGACTTGGAAGGTTTGAAAGGTGATCTAATTTGAGAAATTTCGTGGGAGCGCTTTTTGGGTTATCTGGTCAACAAATTTCACCATCAGGATCCTTCGGATAGGGAGTGGATCCTAGTCTATGGAGATGGATTATGCTACATATTTAAAACTTGCAATGGTGGTATAGGCATAAAACATGTCGAGCTTCAACGGTCCAGATGCAAAGATATGTAGATCGCTAATAGAAAGACATTCCGCCAGTAGGAGATGAGAGGTAAAGTTTGGTCCTTATATTTGCAAAGGCGGTTAAAGAGGAGAAGTGTTGGAGGGTAAAGAATAATGTAGATCTAGATCAACGTCCCTAAAATATTCTGCTCGATGAACATGTGTGAGGGGAGAAACTTTTCCAACTCATGGAGTATGTTAAAGGAAGAAAGGGTCAAACAAATGAGATAAAAGCAGAAACAAATCTATGGTCGTAGTCAATTCCATGATCTGAACTAGCACAGACAATGTCAATATCTCAATTCGCGAAAAGTTGTAGGGGTCGTGAGGATCTATGACGAAGAATAAGGGGTCATGAGGATCAATGGATGAGGATCGTTCTGTGATTAGAAGTTGCACAGGAGATCAAATAAGAAATGATCGGGGGAGTGCAAAGGTTCTCATGATTGGACGGTCTTGATGAAAACTGATCATGGATCAATGGTTGAGATCAACCTCCCCTAATCAAGTTATACATGTTGCTATTGTAGAAATTTTATATGAAAGGTTGTTTATCGATGGCTTGGATTTAAATGCACATGGACGACGGATGTGGAAGGTGTCTAGATAGAATGGTTGAGAAAATATCAAAATTGTAAGGGTCGCTTTAAGGTCAATCTGATAGTTGAGAGGACGCTGCCACTCACAATCTTCCTCTTCGACAGATTAATCGATTTAAATGCACATGGACGACGGATGTGGAAGGTGTCCAGATCGAATGGTCGAGAAAATATCAAAACCGTAAGGGTCACTTTAAGGTCAATATAATAGTTGAGAGGATGCTCCCACTCAGAATCTTGCTCTCCGATAGATTAATCAATCTCCTCGATGCTATTTGTAGCATGCGTACATGAGAAATCATCCCTGTGGCAATGCCATATCACTCAAAGATAGTATTTGTCGTGTGGAATCTAGAAAGTATAATGGGAATATATGAGGTAGAATAGTAAATATGCTCTCCACATGAAGCAAGGTAAGCGTGGTAAGGAGAATCATTCTGTTTCCTGCGTCACAGGAGTGAAAGAGTGTGAGAATGTCTAGTACATATGCCTTGAATCCTAGGGTTGACCTATTATTTTTTCAACATTTAAGCTAGCATTATGATAAGATCTTTTCACTGAGAGAATAACAAGCACAGCAATCACATAAGCACATCAAGAGACAAGAGACACAAAGATTTTAGGAGGGGAAACCATAAATGGAGAAA
>LPNX010470775.1:256931-297022 GCA_001517045.1 Pseudotsuga menziesii
ATCTCAGCACTCATATCAGTCATGGAAGGAACCAATCCTCTCACCATAACAGAATGGCTCAGCCCTTACATCTGACCTACTCGTCAAAATGTCTTTGGATCTCTAGCACTCATATCTGACATGGAAGGAACTGAATCCTCTCACCATGACAGAATGGCTCAGCCCTTACATCTGACATGCTCGTCAGAATGGCTTTGGATCTCTAGCACTCATATCTGACATGGAAGGAACTGAATCCTCTCACCATGACAGAATGGCTCAGCCCTTACATCTGACCTGCTCGTCAGAATGGCTTTGGGACTCATCACTGTCTCTGGGAGGAAGCATCGATCTGGAGAACACCAAGTCTCTCTCTGAAGTACTCAAAATTTAGCCTAGCCAATGGCTTCATCAATACATCAGCTATCTATTCCTCTGTCGCAACATACAGGAGCTTCACTGCTCCTCTCTGCACCATATCCCTGATATAGTGATACTTGATCTCAATATGCTTCGACTTGTCATGGAACACTGGATTCTCTGACAACTTCACACAACTCTGGTTGTCACAGTGTATACAAGTAGCATCTAACTGGAGATCAAATATATTAGACAGTAGCTTCCACAGCCATACTGCCTCACAACTAGCTGAACAAGCTGTGACATACTCTGCTTCAGTTGTACTCAGTGCCACACAGGATTGCTTCCTACTAAACCAAGAGATCACACCTGATCCCATACTGAAGCAACATCCCGAAGTACTCTTCCTGCCGATGGCATTGCCTACCCAATCTGAATCAACATAACCCTCTAGGTTAATCTTCTGATTCACATCGTACTTGAGTCCATAATCAACTATACCCCTGCATGCTTTGCAACCATCAGGTGAACATGTCTCAATGTGTTCACAACAAAGCAAATATTTGGTCTCAGGTACATCAAGGACCCAATCATTTGACGATACATCGTAGTATCAACCGACTCTGATGAAGCATCACTCAATAGCTTCATGTTCGATGCCATAGGTGTGGTCATGCAGTCCATCATCATGAACCTCTTCAGGATCTCTACTGCATAATTCCCTCATCCAAGGAAGATTCCATCTGTACTCTGCCACACCTCCATACCTAGAACAATAGTGCATCGACACATAATAGGAGTATCACTGGTCTTCCGTCTTCAACCTTAAAGCAAAGGATGGAATCCGCTTTACTCTCAGTAAAGCCTAGAGTCATCAGTAATCTATCCATCCTGTCGTACTATGTCGATCCTCAAGATATTCTGTAGTCACTCCCTCTGAAGCGAAGCATCATACTCCCTCTGTCTTCTATGCTCTATGCACTGAAAACATTCTGTACCGGAGTGACAAGTAGCTTCCTATGCTACTAATATTCTATGTGACCATCTAGTGTATAGACTTCCTTGACATCATTCTTCTTGAACTGGTCTTCCCTTTCTTCTTGGTGGCTGGAAGGTTCTGCATCAATGATGTCATTGCACTTGTCATATTATTCTTCATTTTGAAATGTCGTCACTTGTTCTTTGGAACAAGTTTCGTCCTTCTTTGCTTGCAGGCAATTATGTATGCGATCTTTCCTACAAGTCAAATGCATTTGTATGGTTAGAACATTTCATATGGAATATTCATACTAGCAAATACTTATGCATAAATATATGATCATGCAACTACTTTAGCCAATACAACATTCATCCATATCTCACTGAAACTTTCTAGATGCCTTCCATCTCTACCAGGACAACATTGAGATTGTGCACTAATCCAATATGTCAGCAAAGAGGTTTCATTCTAGATAAGTAGCAATGGAGAATTTGTATAGCACCATGAGCTACTTACCCATCACATGCATATTAGTAGTATACTGTCATTAATGCAAACATCCTATCATGCATAATACATCAATTGAATATAAACAAATGCATAACAAAATAATATCATGAAATGACAATTGAATACTTATCTTTATTTTTTTTTTCGTGGGCATACTCCTTTTTGAGTCTTCAGCTTCATCGTCTTCTTCATTCATGATAGTATCATTTCTTATCCAAATGCTGATGTGGATAAGAAGTTCTTCAAGAGTTGAGTTCTTCATATTCCTCATTTCTTGAGGAATCTTCTTCAGTTGATCCCACCTTCTCTTCTTGAGCTTCTTCTTCTAGAGTCTACTGAAATGTAATCACTTCCTTCTGGAACACATTCCTTGAATGAATGAATTCCACGATCCTGGGAGGCCATTCAAGGTGGCCATCACCACTTCTGCATTCTTCACCGCTTCAAGTTGTTCTTGATTTGAGAGACTCTTATGACTGCAGGGTCTCTGCATTCTAGATCTTCACATTATTCAACTGGTTTCTTTAGGTCATATTCTGATTTTGTTCTTCCCTTCAAATAGTTTGAAATTCTGGAAGACCTTCAACAGCATTGCTTGCAATAGGTAGTGCTCTGTAATGCACATGTGCAAGCCTTCTATGCCAAAGATCATTTGGCTCTACTATGTCATGGATCAAGGCTTCTTTTGAATGGCCGTTCAATTTGTACAAGTCTCCTTCTTGTTCTCCAATCACTACCGCATCATTGATAGTCTTTCCTTTTGGTCACATGATGACTTGACCATCTATGGATGCAACCTGTATTCCTTTTGCATCAATGCTGAAATGGAGAGAAGGTTCTTCTTGAGTCCTGTGAGAGCCTTGCTTGAAGAATCTTCACTTTCATATCTAGATCTCTTTTCTGGATGGTTCATCATCCTCTGCAGCATGAGCATGATGTCTTCTTTGGCCTTGACCAAGTTCTTCTTGTGAAAGGCTTCTAACCTCGTCTCCCTCTGAAACTGGAACCTCTATACTCATGTAGGTGTCCAATCCATTTTCTTCAGAGAGATCATATACTTCCAGGCTTGGAATTTTTCAACTTCCCCAAGCTTGTCACCAAGCTTATGTGATATATCATATTGAAATGAGAACCTCAAATGGAAGTAGCAAAGGATTAGATCTTACCGATTTGAGGTGTCTGTTCTTGTCCTGGAGTTTGCTGATCTAGGGTTTGTCACTGAAACCCTAATTTTCAAAACTTGGAATTTTTCATATCTGATTGGATTAACAGATAGATCTCTTCAAATGGAGCTGTCCAATGTACTCCTTTTCTGAAAACAGTGGAGGGAAGCTCCCAGAACAGGAAACCCTAATTTTCTGATTTCTTCTACAGAAATTCCTGTTACTGTTTCTATGATATCTCTGAAATTACTAATACTATGTGTCTTAAATTTCTCACTGAGGTAACCGCACATGTCCCTGATCCAACACAATAGGTTTCATTAGAATTGGTTTCACCATTTGGGATTTATGATCCTTTTCCCAAGGTGACCTGTTACAGGACTGTTCAGAACAGCGAAGTTGTACGGAATTCCACATGTCATTGGTTCATCTTCTGAGTCTGATATTCATACCAACGAAATTACAGTCCGTTCTCTTTCTAGAAAATTTTTATAAATTCCATTTGGACCTATGTAGCCCAAGATATTGCAATTCTCCCCAGGTGTCCTGTTTATGGATGATTTCTGGAAGAGGCTGGAACCCTAACTTGAAGAGATCATATCTCCCGGACTATAGTGAATCAGAGGCTGACCTTTGGATACAGTGTTCATCAGGATTTTATATTTGGCCCCTACAATTTTCCGATTTTGAGACTTCTCCAAACTCGGAATATAGCGACTGTACCAAAACTTAGCAGTTTTAGCATTTAGGGTTTCTCTAGCTTGGGGTCAAACTAGGGTTTGACTTTCCCAGAGTTTCAACCAACCAAATTTCTTGATCCAGGTCTCTAAACTTTGGTTTTGATGAGGAGAACAATCCTATGCAGGTCTCACTCAAAAATTCCTCTTCTGTAGAAAGCCCTAATTTCCACATCGAAACTGAAAATGCTTGAAATTGAATTCCGCATCGACAGAAAGATGCACCCTTCAATGGA
Organism: Pseudotsuga menziesii; assembly: GCA_001517045.1. NCBI lineage: Eukaryota > Viridiplantae > Streptophyta > Pinopsida > Pinales > Pinaceae > Pseudotsuga > Pseudotsuga menziesii. The sequence goes on from LPNX010470775.1 coordinate 260,896, forward strand.
GAGTCATCTTAGCATACTTTTGCTGAAAATCTGTGGAGGAAGATCCACAAAATAGGAAGCCCTAGTTCCTGTAGCTACACAATGTCTTCTTCTCAGGTTAGCTCTGATACCATGTTAGTTTTTCAACATTTAAGCTAGCATTATGATAAGATCTTTTCACTGAGAGAATAACAAACACAGCAATCACATAAGAACATCAAGAGACAAGAGACACAAATATTTTAGGAGGGGAAACCATAAATGGAGAAAACCCATCAACTTCCTCTAAGATAGTATCACCACAAGATGTGAACCCAAAACAGTAAGATGACCTCCCAACACAACAACAGCCTTCTGTCTTCTGTCAAGCCAAAGAATTTCCTTCTCCAAAAGTGCGCCACACTTGAGAGAGCAAGTGATGTAATTCACAAGTGATAAATAGAGAGACACACACTCTCTATTTATATTCTTCCTTTGACTTGAAGTGCACTCAACCATGTAGGCTTAACTTACAATTACTTACTCGAGCCTACACCTTAATTAGTGTATAATAACCCAAGTGCCCCAAAACTGTGGGGACTTACCTAATGACTTGACAAGACTTGTTTACATTAATAATCCTCCCGATCGGAACATCGAGGTAAGACAATATGACTCAAATACATAATAGAAACATCCCGGAATAAACATCGGGTTACAATATATAAAATACATATAAGAATACATTCCGAAGTTACATATACATCAACATGACCATACAGGGTGACGCCCAAAAATATTTTCCGTAGCAAATAGAGAAATGTCATAGCAGATAAGGTGACATGACTAGATCTCCAGTAGGTAAGAGATCACACGGCTCATGCCCTCACCCATGTCACCACCAAGTTACTCGGCAATGAAATGTGCAAGAATGTTGAATGGTCATCACAGAGTCTAGTCTCCCAGTCCTATATATAACACCACCTTTCAAAGCCATTGAAATGCATGGCATGAGCTAGTATAGAGGCGAGACCCGAAGTTTCCTTCTGTTGCAAGTCCCTAGAGTTTCGAGAAGTTCGAGATGTCGATCTGGTTCAAAAAGCTTGTCTGTATAGGTGTATTGATGGTTGGTGAGCTCATTTCCATGCTCATTCATTGCCCTGGTTTTTCATACCAGGGATAGCACCAGCCATCGGGGCGCATACGTGAAGAACTTTGAGAGATACACATGTCTTTTGATAGCCACACCCCCAGCTACGCATTGCCTAGATACTTATGTCTCGTGAGTGCTTTTCCAGAATCCCCCAATACTATCACTACCTCCAAAGCTTTTACACAAGAGGAAAGTTGTAGGATGTGCTCTGATGGAGCAATTCTTCAGGCTGGAGCATCAGGGGTCCAATTCCTGCATCGCCCTCTTTGTGAATTCCACTTACCAAAGGTGGTGGAGGGGGTGGAGGGACACTCCACTGTATTACCTATGGGAGAGCCTACCTTATGGAATTTGAGGAGTACAAGAATCACAAGCCACTGTAGAGGCTTGTCTTTCCCAGAAGCAATATGACCCTTCTTCCAGGCCCCCTGTCTAATAGTGTTACCTGGAGAGGGGAGGGATGCAAAGAAGGATGAGTAAGGAGGGGACAAAAACTACCTTTCCAGTTTGCATCCATGCAAAAAGGTGCTTTTGAGCACGGAGGTGACACAAAAGAGAGGTAGAAAAATCATGATGTTGACTCAACAAGCCGGCCAGAGGTTTCGAACCCAGTCAATGATAACCCATTTGAAAAGCGACCTGAAGATATCGTTCTCAAGATCAGTAGACTCAGCAATAGAAACATCGTGTTGTCACGTAGACTAAGCAGGAACACTAACTCCATGATGTTTGTTTCGAATATATGTAAACCATGGAAGAAGTACCACGCTACAGTTGTTAAGTTTTTATTGTGACTGTAAACAATTTCATAGCCACTTCTGAGGATTATCCTCTGAGGTCTGAAGCATTATAAATAGGCTCCTCATAGAGGGAATAAGGGTTGCAAATTTTCAAAGAGCAAGAGCTCTCTATTGTAATATGTTTCATTTCTAAGTTGAATAAAAATTGTAGAGGTGGAATGATAAACTCTCATGGCGGAGATTCTTGTGCCATCTCTTTCTTCAATAAGTAACTTTCTTTATGTGATTGTTATCATGTTTCCATTTCAGTATATATTTTCTTTCATGTTGGGGTATCAGTGTATATGGACTAGAATTCATCTTGCATGCTCTAGGTCCATTATTCAATCATTTTCAAATATTTTCTTCTAAATTCTTGCATAATTCACTCTGACTAGGTGCTCTATTAGACGGGTTATCTCCCTCTGTCTGCTAATCCACTTGCTAATAACTCTCGATTGAAGAAACTGTGTCTGTCTTGCCTCTGTCTGCAAACCTTCATGACTTCTTACCTCCTGCAACATATTTCAAATCTGATAGTTGAATCCATTTCCCAATGGCCTCCTCCATGATTGTCCCACCAAATGTTATAACAACAAACTTGTTCTATTCAGAAATATGACCTTCTAACTGTCTTTGATTGAATATGTAAGTATGGAAACCTTGTAAATAGTGAGAGATCCCTCTTTGATCGTATTGGGTCATAAATACAATCTAAAGTGGTTTTGTTTTTACCCATGGATTTACCTTCCACAACCTGGGTCTGTTTTGGGTGTTAATAGAATTGAAGTTTCCTTTTTGCTAAACAAAATCTTAAGGTTTCTCTGCATACGCCCTTTACTATCCCTATATCTATTTAACTATTTTCTGTAAAATATTCGAAAAACCATACTTGTTTCTTTCTTCTCTACGAATTCCAAACCTCTTTTTTTTTAATCTTTACTTAAATATGTTTTTGATAGTAATAAATTTCAAACTATTGACCTACCATATTATTAAGAACAAAATATAATTCCTATTCACGGGTCTTTGTAAGGCCCCTCCTTAAGAACAAGATATAATGCCTATTCATAGGCCTTTGCAAGGCCCTACTATATGAAAAGATAAATTGTGTTGTAGTTGTAGTAAGAAATACCAAGCCTTGGTCTATGGCTTCGCCATTCTGCATGACAACTTATAAAAGTGGAAATTTTAAAAAGTTGTACCAATGTCATTTTTAAAGGTCAGACCTTCTTAGCCAAATTCCAAGTTATATACTCAGAATATTTTAATACATCCTTGAATATGTAAATATTTTTGCATACAAAACAAAGTATAGTTAGAGATCAACCATTTGGTGGAGCTCCTAGAGAAGCAAAATCGGATTTTGGCCCTTGTTACAAAACTTGGCAAACTTGCCAAGTACTCCCAAGACAAACTTGGCTTGGCACGAGAAACAAACCAAACTAACTCATTGATGAGATAAACTTGTTTCCATGGGATTTGACTTGTTGGAATCAAGTTCAAGTACAGTACCTATGGGTCGTCGTCACGTCCCCACCCCTCTACTCGGCAGAGAGGACATAACTAACATAGCTTCTAGCTATCTAATCCAAGAAAACTAGCCTCATAAACATGATATAGAAATGCAGTGGAAATAAACATACATAGATGCATAAAAATTCAATATACAGTGGAAGCATTTACATTCCATTCAACACATTAACATTGTAATTCATTATCAAAGTCAAATACAGAGATATAAACACAAGAGATACTTATCTTAGGAAGCTTGTCTCACAACCAGCTATGTCGCTACAACGTTCCACCCAACCATAGGCCTATGTGCTCACCAATATCTCAACAGCACTACCACCCCCAACATGGGAATGATTCCCACAAGGAATAAGGATCACTAGCAGGCTCACACATAGCCAAGGATACCACAAAATTCATCTAAGCCAACACAGTTGGATTTATCAGGATGCAAATGAGATGGATAGGTTGAATGCTAAGTTAGTGAGATACTCAATAGAGCTATGGACACCTGCACCAAATCTATCTTGGCTTCTAAACATCTACCCACCCAACACAAGAAAGCATCCCCTTCTCTGCTACAAAGTCCCTTGGGATATGCCTTCCCTTCTAATGCTATTCAGGGTGTGCACAGAAGAAAACCATCCCCCTAGATCTGTCTGTGAGGTTCCTTCACACACTAGGTTTCTCAAGCTGTTTAGGCCCCATTTCCACTCCCAATTCAATACAGACCAAATAAAAAATGCATAGATAGCAATATACAAAATTTTGGGGTTGAGGAAAACAGTTTGGCAACAAAATGAATTGCCAAGATGGGTGAAAACAACCCCCTAACAGCAATTCATATCTCGGGGATGTTTTGGCCCTAACGTGGCCAAAAAACAAACTCAACAACACCCAAGATATCATGGTCTCTCCTCCAAATCTATGGGCAACACAAAAACAATTTTCATCTCGGAAAAACAGTGGAGAACTACAACAAAATTGTTGTGGAAGAGACCCAACCACAGATCATTACATAGAGGAATTCCATTTCTGATTAAAATGAAGAAATCACTACCCACGTGATGGAAAACACACATAGCAAACCCAAAAATGTGATTTCCACACATAGGAAAATCCCAGTCTCTTGAGAGAGCCCCAATATGGATGAATGATGGTGAGAAAATGCCCAGGAGCCCCCAACATGAAGGAGAACACACAATAGGAAAAAACGTGAAGGTAAAACGACTCCCAAGCTTCCCCTGCATGAGGAGATGAAGAACATGGGTGTATGACCAAATGGGCATGCATTTTGGGTGTTTACTTTCCCCAAAAGTCACTTGTTTCCCAAAAATTGGGTTTTCACCAAATTCAAATTTCTTTGCCCATATTCTTCCCATTCCTATGCAATAACTACTTCAACCAATTTATGGCAGTAATAAATGGTTGGGTGAATGAGACAAGAAAGGTAGTTGACAGTTTGATGGGCTCTCCCTTTGACATTTGTCTTTTCCCCATTGGCCGCAAAGGTTAATATCCCCCCCCCTTATCCTTAGGAAATCATGCCCCCATCTCATTATTTGTTGCATTCACATAGCTGGTTGTGGGTTTTTAATTAAATTCCATATTACATGATGCCAAAATTATAATGTGCCAGCTAGCATGAAATACCATCGGCAATGATTTTAATCGTCGAAACATAAATGTTAAATCGATGGTGGGGCTTTTTCCTTTAGCTCCACACCACAATTAATTACATTATATACATCATATACATTTTTGATGCAAACAGGGTCAAAACCGAGGTGTTAGTCGCGAATTTTGAGCCACAAGTATTTTATATGTTTTACACAATTCATCCGCGAGCCAAATGAAAAACTCAGTGGGACCCTTCCCATACAAGAATGGAAACTGTCATTTTGTTCAGAAAAATTAGACTAGTTTTTCCCAAATTTTTGTGAGTCCAACCAACAATTAGTATAAGTAAGGAGACAAAAATGTTAAAAGTTGGCCCGCCTCACTCACATGGTGAGGAAATCCAACTGAATGGGTATTTTGAGTTGTGAACTTGGACATAGATATGGTAGGGCAAGGGATTGAACTACCCAATGTGAAAAATCCTATGCCCTGTGGACCATAAATGCTCAGATGTTTTGAAAAGACTGTGTTCATATTATAGTTTAAGAGTTGAACTTCCATTCCCCTTAATTGACCTCTATGTGTGAGGTTAGGGATGTTATAGTGCCAAGAACTGAAGACTATAATTAAGATCATATACAGACATCCATACAATTTCCCTAAAGTCAAATTGTTCACCAGCATCAAACCCTATGTTTGCCATTTGAAAAACAAGCCATTCACAAAAATAAATTTCCTTAGGAAAATGCATGACGCACTATCAGTATGTGTATCCAGGTCCAACTTGAATTTGATTTATGTAGTCTTTTATATGGATTACAAGCCTATACTTCCAAAATCTCTGAATCGTCCTTTCTTTGCAAATTATTCATCTACGAATTAGGCATCTGATTTAGTTTTCAGTAGTTTTTACTAGGTTCACTAAAATGCACACAATGCCTTCTTTATAGGGAAAATTTGAGTAATTGAACTTTAGACGCGTGTGTTTTAACATTCCACATCTTCCTATATTTCATTATTTTAAATTGGACAACAAAACATTCTTGTGAAAAAATGCGCCATATCTGATTTTTTCACAAGGTAAAAATCAACGATGTGTGCTTGATGGAAATGCATGCTAGGACCTATCATTAATACCATAAATTGTGGCCCCTTATTTTGTTCAATTGTGTAGTTATATACTATGGATCCTTATAAAAACTTCTTTTCTCTTTTCCCTTTACCTTGGAAGCATTCACGTTTCTATGTGATTATTGATGATGATTTTCTGGGAGTATTTAAGAAGGGTCATGACAATATTTCAATCGGGAGATTTCCCATCAATGCATAGAGAAATTAGATTTGTCAAATCTCAAGGTGTAAAAATTTATAATGAAGTCAAAATTTCATATTTTTAATGAATTATTCGAGTTCTATGATGATGAAAAGCTACAAGAAAATTGGCCACACAGCCCATGATGTTTCCTTTATCAAAGGAGTTCTAGCCATCGTTGAAGATCAACTAGATGCTCTCAATGATGATGAATTTGATGAAGAAGATACATTTGTCATATTTTAAGAGGTACATACTTTGAATACATTGAAGGATGTAGTGGAAGATATATAGTTGCTTAGATAGTTTGGGATGTTAGAGGATTCAAAAAACTATACCTCATTGGGGTTATGAGACATGTATGTGGGGTTTGTTTTCCAACGGTTTAGGGGAGATCTGTGAAGTAGTCTCCCAATTGTAATCCAAGTTCAGTTAATACCTTTATGAGGGTTACAAGACATTTAAAATGATAATGGTGTCTGATTATGGTGGGAACTTGGATTACAGTCAATAGACTATACCGTTCAAAGAAACATGGAGCAATTTGAAGGAGTCTTATTGTTTTGAGAACTTTTAAAAAGTTCAACTTAGGAAGAATGTTATTTATGTTGTTTTTAAGCTGATAGTACGTTAATGTAGAAATGCTAGGTATCATAGAAAATGAATTTCACCATTAAAGGAAAGCGTTACAAATAAATGAATAAATGTATCATTGTCAGGTTGTTACAGAGCTGGTAGTAAGAGTTTGAATTAGTTAGAGAGCTAGCAATATGTGTCCCAATTAGCTAGATAGGTGTCTATTCAGATCTAATTTTAAAGGGATCTGATGATCATATATATATATATATATATATATATATATCAGTTCTAAGAATAAAGTGTGATCCATATCCTTATTGTGTGCAATTTTGTTTTGTTGTGTTTTTAATTTTATCTACATTTGAGAGTGTCTCTCTTCTCATCATCTGTGTGAAAGGAATGGATGAACATAACAATATCATTCAACCCTCTTTTAATGAATACATAAACAAAAGTTGGCAATTATAAACAAAAGTGCAAAGGTGATGCAGCAACACTTTTGAGGAAAGCAATTTTTTTCTCGAGTCTCATGCAAGGATGGGTAATAAAGTTGGAAGGTTGGGTACTATGAGGAGAGAGAGAGTAGGAGGTGAAGGATCTGCTAGTACAGTAGTATCACTTTGTAAACCAAGAAATCAGGATTTTGGGAGACTTGGGAAACATGTAGAATGTGAAAACCATTGGTTACACATCCTTTTGAGGCTATCAAACCCATTAGTTTGATATCTAGCCTAGTTTTTACAATTATTTTGCATGTCGAAAAGAAGAATATAAAATTTGGTAAAATAAATGTTGCATCGGGACTCATGTATCTAAATTGTTGTAACATTACCCTTACATTTTATATAGATCAATATCCCCCGCTAAACTATGTATTATTGTTTATGTATGTGAGAATGCATGAATTTCATATATTGATATGAATTACTTTATCTGAAAATAGTTTAGATTTTATTATATACTTGGTTAATTCTATGAAAATGAGTTTGAGGAAGGTATTTGTTTGAAGTGTGTGCATGAAAAAAAAAGGACATGGAAATGATACCAAGATTGCACAAGCTTTGGCAAAACATTGGAAATAGGTTTTCTTCATATATCCTCTTTCCTCTTTTGTTTATTGTCATGCATGAAAATTTAAGGAAAATTTGATTGATAATCTAGACTAGAGTCAGTTTGTGAGCTTAACCAACTTGTTGAGAGGATCAACTTAGTACATAGGTGAATCCATTCACAATAGGGGTGAAATGTATACTAGTGTAAGTTTGTGAGCTTAACCCACTTTCAAGTGTGCACAGCAGTGATTATTGTATGGAGAACCAAATTGTGTGCATTTCAAGGATTCTTGGGTTCTAGTGATCTTAGTGGTTACAAGAGGGTCATTATTTGATTGGGCTACTATTTTATCCTGCTATTTTGAGGGTCAGTATTTGATTGGGATGCTATTTTACCTTATTCACCAACATCATCATCATATTTATTATAAGTCTTAGCTCAGTTCTATTTGTAAAGGCCAACATAAGGAGGATTGGTTTTCAATTGTGGAAGAACTATGCATGTTTTCATTTGTCTCTCTTCCTTCATTAAAACATCCAACAAAATTTTAGGTCATCTCTGATTTGAGTTTTGGGCATGGCACAAACCTGAAATATGGTCCATCCTATGGCAGAAACACATCAATGAATTGAGTTTGGATTCTAGCACAAGGGGTGGGCAGAGGTTACATGAATATTTTTGTGTTTGTTTTGGGAAATCTTTGACACACGATCAATGATGGACCTATAGCAGATTCTCCATTATATGGTCTTTGAGGAATCTTTAGTGTGCACAACAATGATTAGAGTGCACTGCTTGTGTTTTTGTTTTAGCTGACATAGCTCAAGGCTTAAATGCAACCCCATGCTTATTATGCTCGATGCACCCATTCGATTTCCTTCTCTTGCTTTGAATATGAGGTAGGCCCTACCCATACATACAAAATTGTAGTTTATGTTGTAGGTTAGATATTCCTACTTTCCATTGACCTTGGAGACATATGGAACTTTGTTGTAACTTATGCTCTAATTTTTTATGAGATTGGCTTAGGAGGTAACTTAGTTAGCTCACTTTTAGCATATCCTTGTAACACTACTAGCCAAATTTATATACACTAATAAAAATTGTGGATTAAACATGGACTTAAGAGATGGAAATTCAGAAGATACTACTAGTCTAGTTTATATTCATTTTCTAGCATACAGAAGATTCAAACTTGATGAAACTATGAATCAATGTCTTTGACAAAATATTAGATGTATTTTGCAACTAGAAATGTAGGGTACAATTTCATCATCATCAATGTTTATGTGGTTATATGAAAAATATTATTTGTAGGAATATTTGGGGAATTTTAGTTTGCAAAACAAATTGTCCCTCGGTCTACAGCAATGTAGGAATAGCATTAATATTTCTTATAGGTGTATAAGTCCATGAAACTTACAAGCTAATTTCTAAAACCTGTTTTGACAGTGATCATGGTTCACACTAATCAAGAATGTGATTTTGGAAAAATAGATTTACCAAACCTTTAATGTAATCCAAAAATAGATCAAATTAAGAGAATTAATTCAACTACAACCATAAGGAAATAGTAGTCATAAAACAATAAATATGGAACTAATTCATTGATGCAAAGAGCTCATCTCACATGGATTTCATATATTAATTGCAAACATTCATTGGGGACATATTAATTGTCCTATGCTTCCTTTGTAAATTGTGTATGTCTGCTGGCCAATTTTACACTCAAGTTCATTGAACATGTATGACAATATGCCTTTCTTTGTGGAACCCACATTTCCTTTCAATCTATTTAACTCATCAGAAGTCTTCTTGAGTGTTGATGTGATGTCTCCCAGATCCCAAGCCACTAATATATGGGGATGAGGATTCTACAATGGAGGATAAAATGCACCATGATAGTTACATTAAATTCATGGCATAAAACAAAGCACAGTTTACTCCATGTTGAAAAATAGACAATAGAAAGCCACCTACTCATCTTTTTTCCAAAATAATTCTCAGGAAGCATCTCAATTCTCAACCACAATCAAAGAATTAAAAAAGAAACAATAGTCAATTTAATTACTAAAACGCTAGCTAGCTTATTCCTTTTCTCAAGTAGCTAACAAGAGATTTCCCAATTCAAATTAACTTGCACTCACACACAGATTTTTAGAATGAAATATTTTCACATTAATATTTCACATTTTATATCATTTGCATGAGTTCAAGCACCAATAGAATCTTCTTCAAACTTTTTCTTCCTCCTTTTTTCCCATGAAAGATAGCCCCAAAAAATTATTGATATAGAGTGGTGTAATATTTCGCAGTTAGGCATACATATTATGTTGAGTTCTCAGGATTAAACAACATGGAAGACTTTAAAATTGTCTGACACTAGTGAATCATTCACCCATTATAAGGGAGAGATGTGATAGATTTTAAATCATTAGTGCTTTTCATCCTCAAGGATGGAGATAATCCATCTTTTCATTAACCCTCCATTGCATTGACTTTCTACAAGAAATGGAAGTCAGGCATTTCTCCACCTATATAGACTAAAGCTTCTTATGAAAAGCATGCTTTGAACTTGTATGAGGATAGCCATTTTCCAATTCAATACTTTAAGGGATGAATAATAAGAGAAACATACTGTTCTACATCCTGCTTGAACCAAAAGATTGGTATCTTCTTCCATGTCCATGATTTTATTGTAAGCTCCATGCACAAGTTAGCAAAGCAAGCCCCATTAAATTTAATGGTTCCATCCAGAATATATTCCATCACAGCCTTAAAATGCATATTGCAGAGCATTTTTACAGATTAGATGATGTCCCCACTACCAAGTACCTCCAAATTAATACCAAAGGTGGCTTCTAACCCTCTAATAGAAAAAGGAAAATCTTCACTAGTGGAACGAAGGAAGAAAGTGCAAGAATGATTTAAGTTGTATAGGGTTGGAAATTAAAACATGGACTTAAAAGATGGATTCATATAAACTTTGTTGGAAATTAATGGATAGTAGTCTAGACATATATATATTCCAAAATGAATAGCATTGGAGAGATGGAATTATGAGGGATTGATGACCAAAGAAGGAACGTTTTCTCTTTGTGTTGCATAAGTAAGTATTGTAGTTTTCAAAAAATTCATCGAACATAAAATTTCAATAGTGGTATACTTAGTAAATCCTACCCTTTCCTATCAGTTATAGAAATTTTCCTGATAATTCTATACATCCTTATTCACCTTAGTGGTGTCATAGGCTAGCTAGTGGCGCCATAGGCTATCTAGGGTGTGGAATGGAGATTGTAGTATAAACAAAACAATTATTCCATGACATTTTTAGCTCTATGTTTCCTTTGTCTATGCTCTATGTTTCCTCATTTCTAGCACATTCTTGCACATTAGATCTACAAACTCAAGACTTCATTATTCATTTTTCCAAAACCTGCAAACCCTAATTTCCCTATTGTTATCTCTCATATACCTCTCAACGTTTGGTTGTAACCCTAAACGATGGATCCATTCAATTCCATTCATGAAGAATTCCATTCAATTCAACCCTAAGCGATGGATCCAGATGCAACTGATAAAACCTCAAAACCATAATGGCTATCGGGCCAATATTCAGACGGGTTCCCTATTGCAAACTGAGTCATGTCTAATTAATACTTTACACCAGGGGTAACCCCTATTTTTTGCATAAGGAAATTCCACCCTGCCAACACCAACTGGTACCAAGCATGAGAATTTAAATGTATTAGTACCACCTAAATAATGTTTGCATGCAATAAATAATACCCAATTTTAATGATTGTAGGTACCACCAAATAGATACTTGTCAGATCCATCTTCCTCAAGTGAGGAAGATAGACCAGAAGAGGTTGAAAGCGAGACGTCTAATACAAGATCTAATAGGTCAAGATCAACTAGAGGTAAAAAGGTAAGGAGAAAATTTCGTAGACACATGGAATTTTTTGTTTCTAAAGGAGGATCATGTGGTTATGATAAAGAGTGCATAGATGACATTGAGTTGCCCCTGAGGTATAGATATCTTGTTAAACGATGGCTACCCAAGGATCTACCCCGGTTTGACACGGATTTCTTCCTCAATGGGAGGACTTATCGCATTGCTACATCCTCTTTACATGGATTGGGGATATTTTCCATGGATGGCATAAAAATGCCATATGCCATTGAAACTGAATTAATGGAGTATGTTGGTCCATGCTACAAATACAATGAATAGTTGTTGTTGGTCCGATATACATGAAGTATGCAGAAAAACGGACTAGAAGCAACTTATTTTCAACTACTGGACAACAATCTGAACAAAGGAGGAACTGTGTATATTGATGGAAGGCCAAAATCTTCAGGAAATATCACAAGGTTTATAAATAGCACTCAACCAGGGTCAGCACATAAGCTACCCAATTTCCTATTTGAGGGGCATGAAGGAAATCGTTATTTGTATGTGCAACAAATTCAATAGCTACAGGTGAATATTTGTTGATCGATTACGGTTTGAATCGAACAGACACGGGGGTGTCTATTATGGGGGTAAGTTTCTTATACAACTTTTAACTCATCCTTTCATCGATGACTTGTTATTTTTCTCTTGCATCAAGTTTATTTATGTCATGCTTTTATTATATACACATAGTTAATTATATGTCATGCTTTTCATTAATCACATTTAAGAGACATTGTTATATATGTAATTTCCATTTTTAATATGTCTTAATTCTTATATTGTGGCAGGGTGATCGTGGCCATATGCCACAAGTTGGCCGTGGAAAGTCACCAATGGTGACGGATGAGGTAAATGTTAGTTTAATAGTTCCTAATAGCACCAATGTAATAGTAACCAGAATTCATGATTATATTACATTTGTTAACATTTGACATTTTTTTTTTTGTTATTGAGCTCGATATTTCAATATTATATCATTCTTATTGTATTGTGGTAGGGGGGCGGTACTATGAGCTCACCTAGAGCTTCTGGACAAGTAAAGCTGACTCTCATAGTAGCATTAAAGATTTTTATATTAATCCATTTTATTATACATGGTTCAATTTTTAGTTATCGATATGAATATGTATTTCTTATTGTATTGTGGCAGGATGACCGTGGGTTGGAAGCAATGCCATCACATCAGGTAAATGATAGATTAATAGTACCTATACATGATTATAGTACTTTTTTTTGTTATTATATGTGTTATATATATTTTTATGCTCATTTTTTATTGACATTCATAGAGCACACCATATCAAGGTGATGATGTGGTCAATGACGTAGACATATATTATTCAAGGCTCAAGCAACCCAAAGGATACTATGAAATGGGCTTTGAAAAAGTGCAATCAAGACCTTGTTGATCTAATTTTAATCTATCCAGTGACTAAAGAGATACAATCACAAATTGATGAATTGAATGAAAAGATAATAAGATACGGGGTAAGGGGTATCTTTGAAATTTTTTATGAACTGCATATATTCATTTAAGTTATTTAAGTTCTTTTTTTTTTATATGTCCTAATCAATTGAATTTTTATTCTATAGAGTTATTTGGAGCCAAAAACAAGGGAACAAGTAGAGGCTGAACATGATGGCATAGTTAGTAGCAATGCTTCAACACTTTGTAAATCTGACTTACCAACGGTGCTATTTTCCTCTCCTACACAACAATGTGATTTAGATGCCATGCCCTCAACGGATGTTGGAGGTGAAGATGGCCCTTCAAACGCTGCTACTCCACATGATGATAGAGAGGATGATGGCATAGATGGTGATAGTTGCTATTCTGGCTCCATGCATGTGGTTAGCAAGGGATCATTGCCTATTAGCTTCTTGGTGTGCATTGATTGTATTCCAATCAAGAAACTGAATATTGCAGGTATTATTTAATGTATTATGTGTTTTTTATTCATGTAATTCAAAGCCACCATAACTAAAACTAGTTTTAATTATTGATCATATGCTTTTGCAGGAAATAATGTCTTTTATAAGAACCTGCATGAAAATGCATTGGATATTTTTGGGCCCACCATTCATACAAGGTGGAATGCCCAAAATGAAAAATTGAAAGATGATTTGATGAACGACATGGTCAACTTGTTTGGTGAAACCTTCAACAAAAAAGGTGTCACTGCAGCAGTTGGGTTAAATTTGAAATATGTTAGGGCAGATTATAGGGACAATCTACAAAATAACCACAACTATGAGCATCCTCCTATGGTTCAAGAGAAGGAGTAGAAGGATCTCATCGAGGATGCAAAGGATAAGGCGTTGAGAAAACAATCAAAGACTAATCCAATTGGTTCAAGAAGGTATGGCATGTATCATATTTGTTTTAACTTTTAAATATATTCAAGTTGCAATATCTAACATATTTGAAACCTTTCATAGGCTCTTTGACACATCTAAAGCAACAAAGGTATTATTGGAAAAACATGGGCTGCACAAAATGGGCCAGGGTAGATATCACAAGCTAACGGCATAAATTGTAAGGATCATTTGATCATTATTTGTAGTCAAGAATTATTTTTTTTTCTAATTGTATTTAACAATTAATGGATTTATCACAAGCACTTTACATGGTGTTATGCATTGCATGGAAATGCTTTTCAATAGGAATCCACCGATGAAGACCTGAATCTCGGCTTCAAGTTCGATTTTCAGCCTGTGCTGGAACATCTAAAAATCTTGGGGAAAAGCCCAGTTTCCCCATTTATTCACTCATAGGTAAATAAAATAAATAAGGACATCATTATAATAAACTTGTGTAATATATCCATGAATGATTACATCAAAAAATGAATGTTTTTTTTTTCTTTTCAGGGTGACACCTACAAAAGTAGCGAGGGTAGCAGTACCGAACCGGTACCACGTGATGGTAGTGAGCTGCCTATCCATTTAGGTATGTATGTTATAAAACAGATGTATTCAATATGATTTTAAATACATAATTGATTACATTTACTAATTAATATTTTCCTATGAATGGCAGAGCCAATGAACACTTCAGTTGACTTGGCTACTCAAGCGGAAGAAAAACAAATGGCAGAGCCAATGAACACTCCAGTTGACTTGGCTACTGAGTCAGCAGGTAAAGATCATTGTAATGAAATTGAAAATAATGAAAAACATATATCAATAATAACTTTTCACTTATATATATATATATATATATATATATAACTGTCTAGTTTTTTGCAGATGATGCCCCTATCCATCCAACTCCACTCCCTCCTAATCGACGTACCAAAAGTATGGTGTGCGGGTGCATATCCACATAATCAACGAAAAAAGAGGGAACAACAACTACAACAGGGAAAGACACCGAAGATGAAATCCCCCTCTTAAGATTTATGAGAAAAAATAAAAAACATAGAAAAATGTAGTTGTAAACATCTAGTCTTTTGTATTTGATTGAGTAAAGGCATGAACTATTTTCAATTTTGTAACAAGTTTATGGAACTAGTCATTGCATGGTGATATTTTAGAATTCAGGTTTCATATATGTATGTTATTGCTCAGAACATATGTCTGAATATGTGTGACCTATTTACATGACTATGGTTATCCTCAAGGGACTGGCCACCCCTTCTTGAGTTAACCTAATGAATATGAGATGACCATATAGTTTATAATTGTTTTACTTCTATTACTTCTTTTATTTTTAGTACTTTAATGATTTATGTACCTCTATGTTTGATACTACGGTGCTCATTAGAACAATTAATATTATTTTGTTTGTGATTTTTGAAATTTTCTTGGGAAATGTTTGTTCACTTTGTTGCATAGCTTATGATTGAATATGTGTGACATCTTTTGAGGAATATGGTTATCATCAAGGGGCTGGCCACCCCTTACTGAGTTAACCTGAGGAAGATGAGATGACCACATGACCTTTCTTATCCTGGGATGATGATTATGAGCTTCCTCTCGTTGCATGAGACACATGAGATGTATGACCAGATATAGTTGAGAAGGTCAAGTAACCTACCTTTGATAAGGAGTTGATGTGCATGAGCCTAGTATGATTTCATGTTGCTTTATTATGATACATTGACTTGCATGTTTACTTGACTTGCATGTTTATCCTTACATGTTCACTTATATGTGATGTTTAGCCTTGCATGTTTAGCCTTCCATGTTTACTTGACTTGCATGTTTGTGTTGACTTGCATTTTTACTTGTATGGGATGATCTTTTTTAGGGTCTTTTCTAGTTCAATGTTCTCTCCTTTAACATCTATGTTGGTATAGTTGAGTCTCATGGAACTAACCTAACACTACGAGGTTGAAGTATGAGGATAAGGGAGGTTTGCCGCAACATCTGAATAAATTTTCTTTCTCCTTAGTCATTTCAGCATTGCAAATGATAATGTGACATGTCCACAATAATGAATTAGTTTGTCTTCTTGCTGTCAATGGGCATGTTGTAGTTTCCATATTCAAATACAACTCAAAATAGCACTGCAATTATTGAACTTCTATAATTCCTTATATTGCTTATAATATGTTTATTTGTATATGATTAACAGACATCTTCGTACATTGCAAGCTATGGATGACTATAATGGATGTGCATTTGTACAGGTTGGATACATTGTGACTTCATGCTTATTAAATCAGAATCATGACTTCTTAGGGTTGAACATTGATCCAAAACTGTTGGTTTATTGCTTATTCCAGTCAAATGCATTCCCAGAACTTCCTTAAGAATGTTGTACATGCTTCAAAAACCACCTAGAACTTGTCAAAGCTTGTTTTTTCTGCTGTCTATCATTGTTTTAGGGTTGTTTTGACACTTAGACATGCCCAGATTTGACGTTAATGATTTTTAAATGGATCCAACATGCCCAAAATTTCCAATAAATGCTCAAAAAGTGCTAGAAACTATGTTTTTATTGTGCCTATGACTCAAAATGCCACCCAAATTTGATATTGTAGTTTGTATGAGGATTGATAAGTGCCCAGAACCATTGTTCACTTGAAAATAAAACCGAAATTCAACTAAGAAGCTCCCAGGAAACTAATTGTCAAATAATATGAGTTTATTGTGGTTTTCAAGCTGTTTGAGGGTTATTTATGCCCAGAGTTGATTTTAGGGTTCTTCCCTGTTGATGTATATGTAACTTCGGAATGTATTCTTCTATGTATTCTATGTATTGTGACCCGATTTTTATTCCGGGATGTTTCTATTATGTATTTGAGTCATGTGGTCATGCCCCGATGTTCCGATCGGGAGGATTAATAATGTAATCAAGTCATATCAAGTCATTAGGTAAGTCCCCACAGTTTCGGGGCACTTAGGTTATTATACAGTAATTAAGGTGTAGGCTCGAGTAAGTAATTGTAAGTTAAGCCTACATGGTTGAGTGCACTTCAAGTCAACGGAAGAATATAAATAGAGAGTGAGAGTCTCTCTATTTATCACTTGTGAATTACATCACTTGCTCTCTCAAGTGTGGCGCACCTTTGGAGAAGGAAATACTTTGGCTTGACAGAAGACAGAAGGCTGCTGTTGTGTTGGGAGGTCATCTTACTGTTTTGGGATCACATCTTGTGGTGATACTATCTTAGAGGAAGTTGAGGGGTTTTCTCCATTTATGGTTTCCCCTCCTAAAATATTTGTGTCTCTTGTCTCTTGTGATGTGCTTATGTGATTGCTGTGCTTGTTATTCTCTCAGTGAAAAGATCTTAACATAATGCTAGCTTAAATGTTGAAAAACTAACATTCCCTTGAGGGTTATTGACATATCTTGGACTATAGAGTAGTTGATGCTCGTCCAAACAATCATCTATCAAAACTTTATGTGATTTGGCATCGACTAGCAGGATATTTTCTTTAGAGGAAGGACAACCTCCCCTCTCCTTCTTTAGGGGACATGCAGTTGGAGTTCTAAGGCTCTTTTATTTTGCACCCTCTCCTAGAGCATTTTTTCTTTTTTGGTTTGGAACCATTGGAGTCAGATATTAGATACTATCTTTGCTTTCACTTTTGCTTTAATTGAAGTGGCCTTAGCACTCCTTTGTATTGATACTTATGTATTACACAATCCCATTGACCTAGTTTTGGTCATTCGCGGGACTTTAATAAACTTATCTTATATTATTTGTTGTAAGCCTTGTTGCACAAGTTTGCTTCACTATGTTTTGAATAGGATTGGGTGAAGGTGTTGTAGAGGCAATACCGTAATTGTTTTGTTGTACCTTATCATGGTCAAGTATTTTCATTATTAATATTCCAATCCCAATTGTGTTTGAGACTTTGAGTGGGGTGGGGTGATGGGAGATGTGATATCTTTAGAATTTTTATATGACATCTTGTAGTAATGTTGTTTGTTGCAAGAATCTATTATTAAGGGGTGGTTTTGAGATAATTCCACCTTCATATTTTCTCCAAGTTATGTTTAAAGGAGGATGTTAAAATATTTGATGTAAGCCCAACTTGAGGGGTTTATTGGACCTTTAAGACTGATTCATATATGGTTAAATCACATTAATGGTTATTGCTACTTCACCCTTTGGGGTCTTAGGGTTAAACCCTAAACCTATATATTGGTGAGGCTCTAGCCTCATTTGATGCAAATATTGCACACACAATGCATTGTTATATTTGGAATCTTCTTACAAAGATGTGCTTCATTGTTTAACGATGTTCTTGAAAACCACTATCTCACTTGGTCATTGTGGGCTCTCTTACCCTGTTAAGATGTCACGATTAACCCATGGTAATTGCTTGAGATGCTGGTGTTAAAAAATTCCTTTAAAAAGGGAAGAAAAATTTTATAAGAAGATCCAAAAGAGAAAATGAATATTTGAAGGAAAAATTCATGGAATTCCCTCTTTCCATTGAATATCTAGATGGAGGATAGCATTAATTGCTACCTGAAAGAGCCACTGGCCTTAAGGGACAATCCAATTGAGTTAATCTTTGGGGATGAATACACACACACACTAACTTCAAGGGACTCGACCGGATTGGAACTCATGTCCTTCCCATTTGCAAGATGCCTTTCAAGGATGGTCCAACCAATTGAGATATAATATATGCATGCCTGCCATTATAATTGATGTGTTGTCTTTCAACTTTGCTTCTTCAGTTTCAGCTATGCCTTTTTTCTTGGGAGCCATTGCTTCTTGATATTTCTATTCATTCTCATGCAACTAGATCATTTCTACTTGCAATGGACATTTTAAGTTAATAACAACTGATGGGTGCTTATTAGCCTGTTTCACCTAGCAGTAGTTGCTTTCATTATGGAGGTCTCTTGGGACACAACCTCATCAAGTGTCCTCATTCCAACTAGACTGCATAATATTTTTTAGCTTCATCCAATTGCCTCCTTTTTTCCTAAAAATATCACTAGGGTCATTACTAGCCTTACATGTCGAATGCTCTCAAAAAGAGCTAGAAGGTTGGTTTGTTGTTCATGTCCATGGCCAAATAACTTGATGATTCACATAAATGATTTTGTTAGTTGCTCACCAATTGATTCTATCGGCATGCACCTCGGTTTTTTATGGTCTCAAGAAGAGATAGAAGAGTGGTTTGATGATCATGTCGATGGATTGATGGTTCACATAAAGCATTTTGTTAGTTACTCAGAAAATAATCCTCTTGGCACGCAATTCGGTTTTTTATGCTTTAAAGGCTTAATTTCTTGTTTATTCTTCATTTTTGATGTGCAATCACACAACCAATGGGACACAGAATCAATTGAGCTAAATGTGAATGGTATCTAGTAAGGAAAGGACATTGAAATTACTGCATTGGTGAGCCTCTTATGTTGTTTTTTACTGTGCATGCTAATGTAGTTCAGATTTATGAACATAGATGTCTATTATTTGAAGAAAACTTTGTAAATCCTCTTGCAATGTACTTATGCTCACTCTTCCAGGAATAGATTTCTTCCAGTATGGATATCTCAATGGTATAATTGTAAAATATATTTCATTTATTGTTTCTATTATTCTATAAAGAATTCCTTTTGAGATTGGAAGAATAACTTGAAATGTTGTTTTTTCTCTTATCTCATGCCTCTGCTATTTTGTTGCATTAAATTTTTCCAAGAAGAAGAAATGAGCATAATTCTGATGTTATTTCCAGAAATACTTTCTCAAGCAAATATTCACCATTATAATTTACATACAAGGAGGATTTCTATGTGCTCCACTGGCATTCTTTTCTATCTTGGACAAAATTATGGCCTCATCTGTAAAAGGCATGACAACTACCATATGTACAGCATTGAATCCTAATGCAGTTGAATTTCTTCCTTTCACTCTAGAAAGCTTTATCTTCCAGTTCAAATATCCAAAGTATGATAAATCCAAATCCAGCCGGGGATTGTCGTAAAGCTATCCTACATGGAAGTGATGTCACAACCCCGTGTACTTCTTACAATGAAAGTCGATACCAGTCATTTCAGCTTCCTGATGACATTACACCAGACTTTGGTCTTTTAGAAGCAAATTCCTTTCTTAGTGTCAAGGGTATCTCGTCAGAAGGCTCATCTTCTTTTGATTATACAAATACAACCAAACCATTTGTAAGAGAGACTATAACAGAAAATAAAGAAGGAAATCACTTTTATTTTCACAAAAGGAAAGAAATCTCTCCATGTGAAATGTCTCTTGGTTATGGAAATGTCCATTCTAAGTTTTCTTTAGCTCAGAGCGGCAAAGAAATATTCTCTGGTGGAGTTGAATCATTGTCTTCTTCAAGGGCTTGGTAGCATCACACTTTTGCTCGGGTTTGTCATCGTTATCCCAATGTTGTTCCTAGCATGTTGGTATCTGGTTTCTTCCGTGTTTATACTCAATGGAGTTGGCCAAATCATGTGATGTTTCGTTCAATAAAGGAAGAGGAATTAGGGTTTCCAGTTTGGGATCCTTGAAAAAACCCTGGGATTGGACTCATCATATGCCCATCATAACACCCGCATATCCAGGAATGAAATACAGTTACAATGTATCTATAAGTACACTTCGTGTTATGACAGAGCAGTTTCAGCAGGGTAACAAGATATGTGAATTAGGTGTTGAATGGTCATGCCCTTTTCCATGATATCTAATTAGTCAATTATCATGTATAATATTTCATTGGCATTCAGTTGTTAGTCGATATAGGATATTGAGATGAACAAAGAAAACTGGAGTGCTCATTTTTATCCTTACCCCTTCTTCGAGGCTTACAAAAATTATCTTCTGACCAAGATGATTTACTTCTATGGATGGGCTGGGTCGAGTACAAATTAAGGCAACTCACTTTGAAGGTGTGGCAGTGTTTTCATCAATCGTCATGTTTTGGTGGATACTCCTCGTACATAGTATTCAGTCTGATATGTATTTGTTAGCATGCATTTGCAGATTGAGTGAGACACTTTTGGGATGTTGCAATGTCACCCCTATCCTACCAAATAGGTTGACAATTCAAAGCAATGTGCCTGCTGAGATTTTTTTATGGAATTTACAATGGAAACAAGGGGTTCCAATATAGGAAGGTCAGCAATTTGATATACATGGTACCATGGATGAGTTTGGGCAATCAGTTGGTATGTATATGTTCTGGAAACCAGTAATAGATATTTATGTTTCACAAACCATATTGGGAAGACATCTCCTCCTCGGGGAAGAGAGTCTTCACCAAAGAGCTGTAATATGTTATGTTTAGTTAACAATGGATATAGTATATGTTATGTTTAGTTAACAATGGAATTCAAATAGAACATGTTCCAAATACTAAGTTCCTTTAGTGATGGAATGCAAACATAGCCCATCCCAAACAATAGCTTCAAGGTATAAATTTGGAAAACAAAACACCCATTAGTTACAATATAATCGAATATTTTTATAATTTATTTGTTTTGTTTGATTGTGAGAAAAATACAATAGGTATGCACTTTATTTTACTAGCAAAAATACCCATAAAAACCCAACACTATATGGTCTGAAGAATAGTAAGTTACTTAGTTTATGGAATGTAAACATACTTTGTCCCAAGTACCATGTATGGAATGTTTGAAATTATGTTTTCCTTATTTACAAGAATATCATATTTAAAGATAACTCTAAAATTGAATTCTTAAAACATTTACCATCACATTTATCACTTAAGAGATTGAAAAAGATATCACATTTATTAGTTTATGGGTGTTAAAGTTAATTTGATGTAAAATATGTGCCATCCAAGTTAAGTTGGCCCAATAAAGTGTTTATATTTCCACCCTCACAACTAAGATTTGTACGAATGCAAGGATGGGGTGTCATTGGCTTTGACAATGACTTTGCTGAGTGGTTAGAAGCTTGGACATAGGATTGTGGAATCAACAGAGGGATATTAGGAGAAGTTTGACCAGTTGCGAGGGATGCCATTTTTTCATTTATTCTCACATTCTCGCTTTTAACCTCATTGAGGGCCTCAAAAACCAAGTTGGATTGGTGTTTAAGATCTTTATCAACACCCTTGCAAATCTCAATTTATGGCAGGGAATTTGGGTAAGGTGTTATTTTAGTCTATATATGCTACCACTACAAGTCTACATGTAATATGGAAAAATTTAGATCTAAGATCAGTTGTTCTTGGAAGCTTTTTATAATAAATTGAAGAAAAGTATTTCTCCCTTGGATTTTTCACTGTTTAAGAAGGCTACAAGTGTTTGGAAAAAGGGGTTTTTGTTGCTTGGGAAGAAAAGTGGACAGGAAAATCCCAAGTTGCTAACAACCTTGAAAGTTGAACATGAAAAACCAACAGTGGGGAACCCACCCTAAATAACAGTTTAACTACCCAAAAATGCTTAAAAAATCCCTAAAGATAGTGACTATTTAACCCTAAACAATAAATAGAAGAAAATAAAGGTGGAAAAAAATTGTAGAGGTACCTTAAAGCATCAAATAATGCTGCAACAGTCCTCTGTAACTGGTATGAAGTTTGTGGAGTCAAAATAATTCCACTATTTTGATGCCCTAGATGCAACAATGCAACCTCCTTTTGGTCTGTTTCACACAAGAAAGTCACTCGGCAGGGGTAAAAATGACCAAAATCGCATTGGTTGAGGGTTTTTGTAGGTCTCTGAGATGAGTTGGAATCAGTTGAATGAGTCACACTTGAACTCATGAGTCAAACTCCCATTGGCCAAGTCAAACTTGCATTGATTGTGTCACGTCCCCGACCCTTACACCAGCGAAGAGGACACGACGAACACCACATACAGCCGGGCAAACAGCCCCATGAACATAACCAAAAGTCAAATTCTAGAATTGAAAGCTTAAACATGATGCATAACAAGGATGCATGAAACATACAAGCATACACAGATGCATAATTCCTCAATCATACAGCGGAAGCAACACATATACATTTCCAGCATTTAACATGTTCATCATTATTCACGAAACAGTATATAAATTATAGACATGAAGTAACCAGCAGCACTTATCTTTCAATGAAGAACTCGCCCGCAACCAGCTATGTCGCTGCAACGTTCCACCCAACCATAGGCCAGCGTGCTCATCAATCTCTAAGCAACGCTGCCACCCCCGAGCTGGGCATGATTCCTCCAAGGATAAGGGTCAATGCAGGCTTACACATAGCCAAGGGACACAATCAGCCAAACCAACACCGCTGGGTTTATCAGGCCATCCACAGATCAGCCAAGCCAGCATAGTCTGAAGACCAACCCCTGCATACCAGCAGCCAAAACAATCCATTCACAACCCCGTGAAGAAGGCAAGTCAACCGGTGACAGTCCCAAATGAAAAGGGAGACATAGCTCAAGCCCATAAGGCAACTTAGAGTTGTTCTTGGCCCTGACGTGGCCAAAACAACTCAGCTGCAACCCAAACCAGGGCACCTCAGCAGCCACAAACTCACAATGAATGATAGCAGCAATCCACAACGCCAAAACAAAGAAAACTCAGCCAACATCATGCACAATTCCTCAATGTAATGGCTAGGAAACTTACACAGTCCCAAACAAAGGAGAAGCCAACTCCCAGCGTGGACAGAGGAGAACTCAACCAACAAATTGGAAATCCACAGTGGTCCAAAACGAAATTTGAACACCACAGCCAACAAAATGCAGGAAAGTAACAGCCCCCAAACATAACCAGTGAGCACGGCTCACAATCATGGGAAAAACGACTCCAACAGTCTGTGCATGAGGAAAAAATCACACCAAACCGCAAAACACAGGGGAAAACATACCCGATTCCACTCTGTGGAAAACGTGAATGACCACCGATAGGCAACTCCCCTGCTGGCTGCGTGAGATCCAACAGAACAACTGCCTGTACATGAGGATGAGCAAGACTTCAGTTCCTCTGTGTGAGGAAAAATGAATCCGCCTCCTCCTATGCGTGGATGAGCAGACAAATGTGGGGAATGAACAGACCATGGCTCTGCGTGAGGAAGAACCGACCATGGAGAGAACGAACAGACAGTGGAGAGAACGCGCGATGGGGGGAATGAACAGGTGCGTGAGGAGATGAACTGACCCCCGCGCGAGAGTGAACAGGCCAGGGAAGAATGGTGTCATGGAGAAGATGGAGGAATTGAATGTAGTCATGGGTGGAGTGGGCGCGTGGGCAAAGGTTGGCAGCCTGCCACACCCACCACCATAACTGCCTCAACTACCAGCCATAACTTCCCCCCAACAACAAAAGCAAGACGTTAAAGAGGTGGGTGAATAAGAAAGGTGGAAAAACAAAACAAGGTGGCAACACATGGGTTTTTCCCCCATAAACCAAGGTTTGACATCCCCCACCCCTTATCCTTTGGAACCATGCCCTTTTCATTCAGCATTGCACTGCCGTAGTTGGTTGTGGTTTATTTTATTTGATGTGCGTATTTACATGATGCCACATTATAATGTGCCAAACAGCACGATATACCATCGGCAACTATCCCCATTGCCGAACATACACAACCAAATCGATGGTGGGGCTTTTTCCTTGAGCTCCTCACCACGATTAATTACATTATATACATCATGCAAACGGGGTCAAAACCGGAACATTACATTCCCCTCCCCCTTGGAATAACACCGTCCTCGGTGTTCCATTACATATATACAATGCATATACAATTGCACATCGAAATTTCAAAATTGCAGATTTGTCCCACGTTCAATTATCTACTTTGAACGTTCACGACCAAGCCCCTCGGCTTCCATGGAATTTTCCTGCTGGTTCTCAGCTTCTAGCTAATCCCGAAGTCTAGGAACTTTGCGGCTATCGCCTTCATCATGTTCCCTCATTGGGCAGTCCCAGCGTAAATGATGTCCTCCGCATCTCCAGCATCTCATTGGCTGCTTCATCTTTTCCTGCTCAATTTCCTTTGAGTTTTCATGCCTGGACCGTTTCTTATCAGGTTGCTTGGACGAATGTCCCATTGCTGATCCACCTTCCTTTCCTTTTCCGATTGCTCCCAGAAGGCTTTTCACCTCCCTTTGCAAACCAATAGAGTCTTGCAAAATCTGGTGGTTCATTTCACTCTGCCTTCTTTGTATCTTGAGCATCTCCCCAAGATTCTCTTGGGTCTTGGCAATCCTTTGAAGGATATTTCCAGCCAAATCCAACAACTTTTGATCTGCTGCCATGATCAATGTGCACCACCTGGTTTCACTTTTCCCACCTGTGCAATGCACCATTGAAATTCTATCAGACCAAGCATAATATAGACATTAAAATCAGTCAATTAATTTCCCATTTGGTATGACATTCCAAGTCTCATCAATGAGGCTTTCATATTTTTTCATGCCTTCTCGACAGGCACATGAGCTCATTCATGTCCATTCATGGGCAGGGAATTAACTATTCCAGCATTCACAAATTTACTTTAAGCAAATACACACATTCCATATCAATCATACATGCATTCAATAATCTTTTGTTTTCACAATGCACAAACATATATATATATATATATATATATATATATAATCAAAAGGCAAGAGAGAGCAGTAAGAGTTTTTCCCCTCTTTGTTTTGTTCCATCCTGGAACCCACACCATCACTGTGGCTTTTCATGCTCTCGGCCTCTTTCACTTCACCGTGAATGCTGGACCAATCCTTCTTGGTCATGACACTTAGTGTCTTTGGTCTATTACAGACCTCTAAACCATGGAGTCTCTCCACATGGTTTGTCTCGGCTGCTAGGACTCCCCCGTCTTACTAGCACATTTTTCATTACCGCTCAACCCAAGCTTTCCAGGACAGTCACATGTCCACATGCATCTCTAGGATTCTCTCATAGTCCTCGCTCCCAGCGATACCTATATCCAAACATTCACATGTTTAGTTTATTCTCATTAGTTTTATCTCTATAACAAGAGCTTAAAACATCATATCCAAATCATATACACATGTATATTCATAAGCAAAATAATCCAATACTTATCTATATTGTGTATTTCCTCGTTCGTCCACAGGATCCTGCTTTGCTTTGCAAGCCTTGGGATCGCCTATGGACTTGGATGTTAGGTCAGCATGCCGGCTGCTCCACAACATCAAATAATTAATGTCTAGCCAGTACATTCTCATGTCAACTGGGCTTGGAACTTACCATGACCATTTCCAGGTCTAGGATCTACTATGGATCCTCAGGCATATCACAACCCATCATACACTTATACCAACATACACTTATATCAACAATAACCCTTACTCCGCAACCGCTCACAACAACCATTTACCTTTACCTGTTAACACAAGCAACACAAGCAATACAAGTGAACTCATCAGCGTTATTGCTTTAAAACTATAATCACATTTCATATCATTCACTATCAAGTATTGAGACACCAGGAATGCGTCCACTCCCCAGAGTGTAATCAATATTGAAAACCCTTTCATGACTCAACATCGGAAAAAGTGTGCACCCTTCTCCGGTGTGTGCCATGTAGGCCCTATTCATACTCAAGCAATCGGTCATAATGGAAATAAAACCAAAACATGTTCTGCATAGAAAATTTAATAATTAAACATGCATATTCTTAGCAAGGGTTACATAACACTTATCCATTTGCCGTCGCAGTATGCCTTTTATGTATATCAGGCACATTCAAGCCATCAAGGAGTTGGGAATGGCTGAATGCTAAGCTGGTGAGCTCGTTGCAAATCTAGGAACAACTACACCAGAACGATCCTGACTTCTAAGACACCCACACACACCCAGCACAAGGAATCAATCCTTTCTCTGCTACATAGTCCCTCAGGCCCTGCATTCCCTTCCAGTGCTATCCCGAGGTTGTGGAGAAGAAAGTCAGCCCTCTAGCTCTGTCTGTGTGGTTTCCAATCACCAGGTTATTAAGCAAACCAAGCCCCCATCCCTGCTCCCAACACAGTCCGTATCCACACATGTCTTACCAACATAACTTATACCATCTCACTCATGTTACTACCAAACATGCAGTGCAGATGAGACATTTCCAAAATGTCCAATGGCATTTCACCCGAAACCCATTTCCAAGGGAAACCTTCCCATGAAGTTTTGCTTCTGCAGGCCATCACACATGGTCTTCCTGCAGTATGTACCCCTGACACATTCATCAAATAGCCAAATAGTCAATCATTACCTGATACTACAATCCAATTTGATTGTTCCATAACTAAGCAATGACATCAGTAACCAAATTCAATAAGAATTTGCAATTCTATCTACTACAGAAATTGACTTGCTCAATTGTGGGTCTCTTGTAAGCAGCACTATTATGCTCATTATAATTTTATGCTTACTAACATAACATGAATACCCACTTACCATGCGTCTCTCCTGACACAATCTTACACAAGCCAACAGTGATTAGTAGTCGTTAGCAAGTTCTTAAATCCGAAATCCACAATTCAAATTTAACAACCCATTATGCATGCCAACTACTTTCACAACCATGAGACTTCTTCTTATAAATGGTAGATTCTGGCATTGGTCAGGATCTTACCTCTCACTGCCATGCTCTAAATAATCTACCTGAAACATAAGCTTCAAACATCCAAACACAAGCTTATGCAAGCCAACGGTGGCTAGTGGTTGTCAGCAATTTCTCAAATCCGAAATTCACAATTCAAATTTTAACAACCTATTATGTATATCATATGGTAGATTATGGCATTGGTTAGGGTCTTACCTCTCAATGCCATTCTTGGAATAATCTACCTGAAACATGAGCTTCAATCAACCAAACACAAGCTTATACAAGCCAACAGTGATTAGTAGTTGTCAGCAATTTCTCAAATCCGAAATTCACAATTTGAATTTAACAACCTATTATGCATACCATATGGTAGATTCTGGCATTGGTCAGGGTCTTACCTCTCAATGCCATTCTCGGAATAATATGCCTGAAACATGAGCTTCAATCAACCAAACACTTGGTAAGTCTGGATGCATATACTATCTCATTGCTACAACCATCACTGAAGCATTTTCAGAATTTATAACATTCAAATACTTCTAGCTATTAACCACATCAATGTATACCAAACTCATTTGCTTCATGCAGTCATCATCATACTAACATTGCAAGGTATAGTCATATCATTCATGCAATTAAATGAGTGTTTAGATACCCTTACTTCACAAGCATATCATTCATACCACCTTGCTCTTCAATAGAGCATTTCTGGCAGCCAATTGCTCATAACTATCCTGCATTCATAGTAACCTCTGAAATGGTTCCTGAATTGTCATTAATTCATCATTTCAGCTGTTAGTTATTTATAATACCACATGCACTCATTCCCATGCATTCAAACATACCATGGGCTAACCATGACTACCTCATATAGGATGCATTACTATAATCAATATTATCAACATATATAGGCATGACACCTTTCTATATTCCAATATCCACATGGTATGAGGTCTCTTACCTTTACCACTCCTTGGAATTTGTCATAAGCAAACTCTTACCTGCATGGGTTATACTTACACCCTTGACATGACCAATTTGGTTGGTCCTCTGCGGGAGATTGCAAAATTTGCTCACCAACTTTTGTTATGGACTTGTTGCCTTATCCCTTTCTTCATAGGGTTGCTGGTCACATTCATCAGCATCAGCAACATATTCAGCTATGTCCATGTCATCGTTGGTTTTTCCACTAATGCCAACATCAAAGCAATGATTATCATTAGTGGTTTATTATAGATGTATAATCCTTAGTATCCCATGTATGCAAAGCATATCCTCATGCATTTCATGCATAAACTTAGGAAATGTAGTTATAATCAGCAAGGCAGGGTTTTAAAGAAAAACTTCCCTTTGCAAGTCTTGCATCCTGTCATGGAACTCCTTTTCCACACAGTAGCTAGTTGACTTCATAGTCCTTGCTACCCCTAGGCATGCACTATCCAGACTTGTCCATTTGATAGCAGCGGCCATCCACTTTGCTACTTCATGCTCAGATTCTGGTGGCTTCCCCTATTCCCTACTGGATAAGCTTTCCAATGCCTATCCACATGCCCCATTCCGACCTCGGATTTGAAAACCACACCACTTCTAAGAAGGAGGACTTTCACCAATCTTGGCATTTCACACACAACTGCATTTTGGACTGGGTGTCAGCTTCAGCCACCTGTAGATCCACTAAAAGACTCCTGAATCTGCTGAGGAATCCCACTTTGAAAACACAAAATTCCTTTTGTCCAAATCGGGTCTTATTCCAATTATCCATCCGCAGAATCGACTCCCAAATCCTCTAATTCCTCCACAAAATCGGCTCCCGGAACGTTTTCCCCTTCCGATCGGTGTCGGCAACCTTTCTAGTTGGAAGCCGTAATGCTTCCGCTTCCGCAATGGCGGCTCTCAGAACCATTCTTCCTTCTGCAACATCGGAAGTCTTTTCACATCGGAAGCCAAATGACTTTGGCTTCCACAACGGCGGCATACCAAAGGCCAACTCCTTCCGACGGCCGCTTTCTACTTGGAGAAATTTTTAACTCTTCGGCATCGGTGGACTTCTTGCATCGGAAGCCAAATGACTTTGGCTTCCGCAACGACAGTCGTGCAAACCATTTCCTCTCCCAATCGGTAGCTTTTTACATCGGAAGCCAAATGACTTTGGCTTCCGCAATGGCGGACGCTCATTCGATTTCCCTTCCGATCGATGAACTGATTGACCGGCATCGGCAGTCTTTCTCATCGGTCAGCAAATTCCTTTGGCTTCTGCAATGGCGGATGCACGAACACTTTCTCTTCCGCCAGACGTCAAAACACTTAGAAAGATTTCCGCGATTTTCCTTCCCCATCGAAAGACTGAGCGGTTTGGTCTTCCGCAACGGCAGATGGGAAACCACTGACTCTTCCGCAACGGCGGCACACAAATCACTTCTCCTTCCGACGATTTCATCACTTAGACAAATTTTGAAAATTTGTCTTTCTTCTTTCCGCCGGATATAACACCTGTCGGCGGTCGGACCACTTTCCCGTCGGACGATTAGTTGCTTTTACATCCGCAACGACGGACACTCGGACCCTTTCTTCTTCCGGCGGACACTTAGGAAATTTTCGTGGCTTTCTCCAAACGGTTTCGGTGTCGAAGGTCTTTATCATCAGAAGACTCAATGCGTTTGCTTCCACAACAGCGGAACACGAAACGCTTTCGCCTCCAATTGGTGAACCAACTTTTTGACCGGCATCGACGGGATTTTATGTCGGACACCTAATTGCTTTTTCATCCGCAATGGTAGATGTCATTCCACTAACTCTTCCACTACGTCGGAATTCAACTTCACCCACTCTTCTGCAATGGCGGAAGCTCACTTCACGAACTCTTCTGAAACGGCGGAAGCTCAATTCACCAACTCTTCTGCAACAACGGAATTCCAATTCGCCAACTCTTCCGCAACGGCGGAAGTCCAATTCGCCAACTCTTCCGCAACGGTGGAAGTTAATTCCGTTAACTGTTTCGAGGCGGAACACTTAGTCAAATTTTTCAAAATTTTTCCCTCCGACTGTACTCCGTCGAGCGCGCTTCCACTTAGCCTTCCACAATAGCGGAAGTCAATCCACTAGCCCTTCCGCTACAGCAGAAGTCGATTCCGTTAAGTGTTCCAATGGCTCGAACACTTAGGCGAAATTCTTCAAAATTCCTTTCGTCAGCAATTGGATCTATTGTTGCATCTACGGTTGAGTCCCTTCAGCGGCCGCAACGGCGAACTGGAAATCGCTAAACCTTCCGCCACATCGGAAGTCCAAACCACTAAATCCTCCGATGACCTGACTGTCAACACTTAGAAAAATTTTGAATTTTTCCATTCATTCACTGTCATCAAATTTCCTGATTGTTGCTGTTCTGCTGAACATAGAAGGTGATTCTACCCTCTGTCACTGCATCCTTCATGGCCCATAGAGGCCCACTGTTGCAACCTTTGCTCTGATACCACTCTGTCTCGTCCCCGACCCTTACATCGGCGAAGAGGACACGACGAAAACCACATACAGCCGGGCAAACAGCCCCATGAACATAACCAAAAGTCAAATGCTGGAATTGAAAGCTTAAACATGATGCATAACAAGGATGCATGAAACATACAAGCATACACAGATGCATAATTCCTCAATCATACAGCGGAAGCAACACATATACATTTCTAGCATTTAACATGTTCATCATTATTCACAAAATAGTATATAAATTGCAGAGATGAAGTAACCAACAACACTTATCTTTCAATGAAGAACTCGCTCACAACCAGCTACGTCACTACAACGTTCCACCCAACCATAGGATAGCGTGCTCATCAATCTCTTAGCAACGCTGCCACCCCCGAGCTGGGCATGATTCCTCCAGGGATAAGGGTCAATGCAAGCTTACACATAGCCGAGGGACACAATCATCCAAACCAACACCGCTGGGTTTATCAGGCCATCCACAGATCAGCCAAGCCAGCACAGTCTGAAGACCAACCCCTGCATACCAGCAGCCAAAACAATCCCTTCACAGCCCCATGAAGAAGGCAAGTCAACCGGTGATAGTCCCAAATGAAAAAGGAGACATAGCTCAAGCCCATAAGGCAACTCGGAGTTGTTCTTGGCCCTGACGTGGCCAAAACAACTCAACTGCAACCCAAACCAGGGCACCTCAGTAGCCACAAACTCACAATGAATGATAGCAGCAATCCACAGCCCCAAAACAAAGAAAACTCAGCCAACAGCATGCACAATTCCTCAATGTAATGGCTGGGAAACTTACATAGTCCCAAACAAAGGAGAAGCCAACTCCCAGCATGGACAGAGGAGAACTCAACCAACAGATTGGAAATCCATAGTGGTCCAAAATGAAATTTGAACACCACAGCCAACAAAATGCAGGAAAGTAACAGCCCCCAAACATAACCAGTGAGCACGGCTCACAATCATGGGGAAAATGACTCCAACAGTCTGTGCATGAGGAAAAAATCACACCAAACTGCAAAACACAGAGGAAAACATACCCGATTCCACTCTGTGGAAAATGTGAATGACCACCGATAGGAAACTCCCCTCCTGGCTGCGTGAGATCCAGCAGAACAACTGCCTGTGCATGAGGATGAGCAAGACTTCCATTCCTCTGCGTGAGGAAAAATGAATCCGCCTCCTCCTGTGCGTGGATGAGCAGACAAACGTGGGGAACGAACAGACCACGGCTCTGCATGAGGAAGAACCAACCATAAAGAGAACGATTAGACAGTGGAGAGAACGCGTGATGGGGAGAATGAATAGGCGCGTGAGGAGATGAACCGACCCCCGCACGAGAGTGAACAGGCCAGGGAAGAATGGTGTCATGGAGAAGATGGAGGAATTGAATGTAGTCATGGGTGGAGTGGGCGCGTGGGCAAAGGCTGACAGCCTGCCACACCCACCACCATAACTGCCTCAACTACCAGCCATAACTGCCCCCCAACAACAAAACCAAGACGTTAAAGAGGTGGGTGAATAAGAAAGGTGGAAAAACAAAACAAGGTGGCAACACATGGGTTTTTCCCCCATAAAGCAAGGTTTGACATCCCCCACCCCTTATCCTTTGGAACCATGCCCTTTTCATTCAACGTTGAACTGTCGTAGCTGGTTGTGGTTTATTTTATTTGATGTGCATATTTACATGATGCCACATTATAATGTGCCAAACAGCATGATATACCATCGGCAACTATCCCCATTGTCAAACATACACAACCAAATCGATGGTGGGGCTTTTTCCTTGAGCTCCTCACCACGATTAATTACATTATATACATCATGCAAATGGGGTCAAAATCAGGACATTACAGACTGAGTCATCCATAAATATCCATGCAACAATAGCTCCAAGAGTGCTTTCCAAAGGGTAAAATTCAAGAATAGGGATCCAAGGAGTGTGATAAATCACATTGATCACTCACTATAAAGCAAGTGGATAGAACACTAGCCAATGATTTGATGTAAATATTTTGTAGTGAGTAGACAAGGGAAGCACTTGACACAAACCAACAACTCGGGATTGAGCTCATTGATAGAATACTGATTTCTGGCCAAAGACTGATATTTTTACATGCATATTGAAAGTTCCCTAACATCCCTCTCTACCCTACTAATACAAGGCTCCAAAATCTCTAGATTTATGACTGAGAATAATCTCTTTCTAGCATTGATTGCGACATTTAATTCTTCTAAAGCTACTGCTGCATAGGGCGTTACCATATCTGATCCCTTATCCAGTTGTTTGGTACTTTATTCTTTAACACAAAGAATAATGGAATATTGATTTTTTGGGGATTCCCCCTTAGGGAAGATGTTTATATTGAGCCCATATTTGAGTTTTAACAATTTTAACACTGTTATAACCTCCAAAAACTGTCCAAACCTGATAGATGACCTCCATGATCACTGCTTATGCGTGGAGACTTGTGTTTCAAGGGCCAAGATACACCCAAACTTACCCTAAAATGAAGGTTATGGATGTTTCAAGGGCCCACATTGCTGCTATAGGAATGTACTACATAGAGAACTGCTTCTAGGGCTAATTTTCATTCCTTTTCTACTATCAAAACTACTGCTTAGTAACTGGAAATTGTCCATATTGTTGTTTCTTGTGATTTTAGGGTCATATATGCCTAGAACTGCCTTTTAAGTCCTAAACTGTACCACAGACATGCTCAAAATTCATATATAGGCACTAGGGTCTAAAATGAACCCAAAAGATGCTCACAAGAGAGCCTAAGGCTATTTGAGGGCTAAGAAATGCTTAGAATTACTTCTACTGCTGAGTGGTTGGAGTTGTGCTCAGGATTCCTCAAAATCCACCCAAATCTTGACATAATGCTTCCTTTGCTATTGTTCATACTCAAAACTATATTTCAATCCCTCTTTTCCACTGATCTTCCTCCCAAGACTGCCCAAAATTAATGCTTGACTCACAAAACCTTGTCCTAGGCTTGAGATAATGTCTTCTCTATTGCTCAGGGAGATAATACAACCCTTGATCATACCTAGAAATGTCCAGAACTTCTCAAAGTATGCTCAAAGTGGCAAGGCATGCTCAATATAAACAGGGCTCTAATGCCAATCCAAACATTCTCCCTTGTGAGTTTTTCTGGATCAGTATGTCAAATCTGTGCAAGATGCTATGTTTGGGAGCCACAATGACAGATTTTAGGAATCCCTTTGTCTATGTCACATCACCCTTTGAATGACAGATAGATGACATGCATAATTAGTAAATTAATAACAAAGGTTCAAACTTCAAGTACATATTTACTAGCTTATGGGTTGTTATTCATGAATCTACCAAAAAAGACAAAGCATATGGCTTCATCCTATGTAGTGCAAGTGATAATGTTCAACAATAGAAACATATATTAGAATCAACACCACCACAACCATTTTTATTTCGCATATGAGCTTAAGTGCATATTTACCATCCATATTCATTGTTGAGGCTACCAAGGGGACTTGACAAACAAATCATCTAACTCTATTCCTTATAGATATCTAAATGAAATAGCTAGTGCCTTGCAAATAGAGTCTACATGAGCATCAAGGAAACCTTGACAAATATGTTACATTGCATTGCAACCTATTGACAAACACAACTCCCCCACATGTTACCTTTTGAAACTTCTGGTTATAACTTGTAACTAATAGGTAAGGTTTTTGCTTCAGTTGTATGTTATAGCATTAAAATGCAAAGCAAATACTTGTCCACCTCAACCCATAGAGATTTCTTCCTTCTTTTCATCATTACATATGCATCACCTATAGATCCTTTTAGTTTGCAAATGACTATTTCTTGCTTAGATTCATAGTGCATTGTCTTCTCTTGCAACATTTCTCGATAAGTTGTAACATGAGCCTTCCTTTGGGTTTCTTTCATACACGAAGGATAGTTTCTTGTCTGGTAACTATACAAAATTTGCTAGCTGCCATGGTAAACAAACCAAGATATCTGTAAACTTCATGGTTTGGGAATCCATTTAGGAGCCTTTTAGCATTTACATATTTTGGCAACAATGTAAAACTAGAAGACAACAAGTTTGACCTTGTTAATACCAATGCACCAATCCTCTTTAAACATGTTTCACTTTTATCAATACAAATGCCAAAAAGAGTACAAGAAAGGGTCATCCATACTTAACATTGATATTACAAATGATATACATAAACCATTCATAATTACAAGTTATCTTAGCAATAACCTTTTCATATAGCCTAATCACACCAGTATGGAACTTAGGAGAGATAACTATTTTTCTTTTTCTTTTTTTAGCTTTGTTTTAGGTAGAAAGTCAAAGATATTCTAAAATCAACAAAACATATAATATACTTTTTTTATCTACAATCTCTAACAATAATTATGAGGACAACACGATTATTAGAGATAACATGTTAACTAAAACATCATTCTAATTAATATACAAACAATGATGTCATTACTTCTAAAATTCTTATTTTTTTTTACTTATGAAAGTATAATATGGGAGGACTTTATTTTAAGAGAAAATACATGTTCTTAAAAGTTAAGTCCATAAAAAGATAGTAAATTTTATGAATTGAAATTAAACTTTTTTTTTTCAATAAATAACTTTCTTATTTCTAATTTTTTTGTTTTTTTCATAGTTATAAAAGTATAAAATCAATGAAAAATATAACTTTTATACCATGAAAATTGTAACTAAATATATTCAATTTTTAAAAAG
>LPNX010470775.1:300276-311714 GCA_001517045.1 Pseudotsuga menziesii
TTATCTACACTAAATCATCCTGTTATAAAATAAATTTACAGAGGAACTGAAATAAATAATTACTTCAAGTTTTCTGAAAATTTCTAATTAATTAATAATTAATAGATAACAACTTGTATTTGAATAAAACAAATAACGTTTAGTATGAAATCATTGCAACAATACAAACGAGATCAAATAAATAGAAATATATATATATATATATATATATCATCATATCTTGAATCTTTAGTAGTAGCACTGAAAAGTAGATACCCTGGCCAATTCAGTCACAATGATATACTAGTTCAAACACTACATTGCTGTGTTGACAAAGTGAAATATGTATAACTAAACACAAGTATGACAAAGTACACTGTATTAATACTAAAATAGAAGAGTATATACTGAAATATCAAGAGCATTCGAAATGATACCGGTCATGATATCACTTAGAGATCTCCAGTCACATCCATAGCCAAAGATCAAACTTCAGTCAAGAAAAACTAGTAAAATAATAATATCTCAAGTACACTTCTCTTCAGTCACTCCATCCCCCCTCTTTCCTAAAAACTTCTGACTTATATAATATTATCAATCTTACGATTCTAGTCTTCCATCAATGCTATATGCAAAATTATAGGATTCCTATAACTATCAAAGAGAAACGAATCTCTTTTAGCAGACACCTGTCACTATAAAAAAAATGAATAGCCTGAATAGTTGCTGGTTTAAAGGTACTTGACAGATTCATGATCGTTGCTTGAAATCCCAGTCTTCCATAAACAGCCACATTTTCCAATCAACATATTGAAATCGTCCTGTAACTATGGAGAAGAATGATGGCATATCCACTTGTTTGACAGCGAAACAACCCATGAGAATAACCATCAAGTTTTATTTTGAAGGTCGACTACTCTTCTAGCTTCAGCTAATTTAGCTTTAAGCCTGATAATCTTTAACTTTTGTTTTTCATTTGTTCAAGCAGATGCTAATTCGTACCTATTATTGGCTTTTTTGTCTTTTTATACTGGTTCTTTTTTATATTCATTTCTTTCCACCTGCTAATCCAATTCAACAATTCCTCTCTAAGTGTCCTATTTTCTTCCTCTATCAATGCTGCATTAGATTTACATTGTTTAAGTTCAACCTTCAATTCCGTAATCTTGGTCTGGTATGCCCTATCCAGAACATGTTGAAGAGTTTCTTCTTCATTTTCGTGACCGAAATTGGCTGCCTGAGGAGGATCAGGGTTATCAATGTTTTGATCAGATGATTGAAGACTGATAAAAGATCGTTCAGGGTCTGAAATACAGGTGTCCATACATGATGGAGCAACCTTGGCTTTACCCAATTCTGTCATGTTTTCAACTAATCTTGCATTATTATCCTTTATCAGAGTGTATTCATTTATATGAGTAGTGACAGGTACCGACGATGGGACATCGTCTTCAATATGGATGATCGAAGGCTGAGTATCCCGTTGATTAGCCATAGGGACAGAAATTGTTCATACATTATCCATACTCCTAGTAACCCTCCTCGAAAACACAAGATTTTCTGATTTAAACCCTCCTCTATCGCAACATACCTGTGCTAGATGATCAAGTTTATGCAAAGACTCCTTGCTACGTTCACAAGAATTATTTGGCTCGTAGAGATTTTTACAATTAACAGCGTTAATATTTTTGCTTTCGGCTAACCTGTCCTCTCTTTTTACAGGATTACTATAACTTTTATCAGATGGGGATCAATTTAAAGCTGATTCAGAGCGATAGGGAACTGTATTACCAACATCCTCATTACTGATATCAGCATCTATGGGTATATTGGCTTCCTCAAGCCCTTTACCCTCTGATTCAGTCTCAGAAGCATTATTGACTTCGGGCTTTATAGTAGCTTTTCATTTCCTATGGGTTTTTGGAGAGGGGTTCAGCCAATATTGAGTCGGCCCCAAATGACATTTAGTTAAAAATTCATCCCATGACTTACCCTTCAAGGATAGTTGATGTTGCACTATAATCTTGACTAATCCATGGTGAAAAAGGCTTTTATCAAGGTTATCGAAACTCTGAACTGCATGTGACATCTTTTTCAAACTTTGCCACAGATAAAATGGTATATTAAGCCTACATCCCTTTAATGCTAATAGGAGTCTTAGATGGTAATAGTGTAAGTGAGAGAAACGTCCATCACAGGACACATACCTGACCAAAATTTCGTAGCAAGCTCACCATTCAGGTTTCAAGAACTTAACAGAGACCCCTATCTTCAGTTTTTCATTATCAGGTAATGGTAGCAGCAAGGATAAACACTTCTTTTTATTGACCTTACTACCTTTGAACCGGCACTGTCCAACTTGTGGGAGCTTTGTTGCCTCTGTGATTTTGTCTTCATTAATAACGAACTTAAAACCCCTGATCTGTGCAACGTCTTCTTTTAAACTCAAGGCAAATGGCTTGGTCACCTCTGCATTATGGCCATCGAAACACTTAAAGAACTATCCCTAGCAAACTTTTTCAAATAGCAAAGCGACCTTCTCATCTGCTTGTACGAGCTCTGAACCTAAGATTTCGAAACGATTCAACGGAGCCATAGCTTCTTCAACACTGTCCTAGTTTCGAAATGGAATGAACGGAAATGTGAAGAGGGAGGGGATAGGTATCCAAGTACATGACATGATGCGAAATAATAAAACTTCACATGCTTCAAATTTGATAGAAATGAGAGCCCTAAACTCGGCCATTTTAATTGAACTAAGCGATGATGAATACTACAACCATTAAAACCAACGTCTTGCTATGATAAATACATGTGTAACCATGACTAACAGTAGAACTTAACTATTTCTATTTTTTCATATCATGAATCGTTTGATTGATAGGTCGTAACTTCAACATTAATTACACACAGTGGTCATGATGAACTCGTACATCGTTATGAAATGAAATGAATATCGACATTAAATTCTGCTGATACAATGCATCAATCTATTAATAGCTGTCAGTTAATCATGAGGTGTTAGCCAATTCTCCAAGCCAATGTAGCGATCCAAGTAACATGCATTATTAATTTGACACATGGATCTCGTAAACTCGGTCAATTAATGGTCTCCTCCAGTTCTAGCGTGCAAGGTGGTAACGATCAAGGCGATATAGTACAGAAATCATATACCCTAATTCTTTGTATGACAACTAACTAATGACTTAATTTAATATTCATGCTATGTACATACATAAAATTTCATAGATCTAGTTTTAAAACTTTCCCGAAATCCCATTAATTAATATCTTACATCGAATTTAATAGGACATTAAGTTGTAAAACTATAATATATGAAAATTCCCATATGATAATCATTTATTTACTAACTACATATATACAAGTTTTACAAAGTCATGGTAAGGCATTACATATGAAATATGAACATTAGGTTTAATAAGGATTTTAATTTAATAAGTCATCCATTAATTCTAGGAGTTTAGAACTCATAATACTTCATCCATATCTAGCTCAAAATGTGTTTCGTTGATTTTCCTTTGGCATACTATCCTTTCGAGTTTCTTAAATCTTATATAGTCATATAAATTTAACTTAATGATCAGATCGATTATATAAAAATTTATGAAACTAACTTATTAAACTGACAGCTACTAACTGCCAAGTTTATGAACTTGTTTTCATCAACTTCTAACATGTCATTTAACTTTTCTCCAATTGAAAGTGCCTTCAGAATCAAAGATTCTAAAGGCACTCTTTTATAATTTTAAAAGAGAGCTGATCTCCCTTCATCTGAATGAAAAATGAAGGGGTTGTTGCTGACTGCCAACAAATGGCGACAACCTAGGCGAAATAGTTATCTCTGCTCATACAACTTATAAATGATATAAACAAAATCTCAGAACTTATTAAAAATAATAAAAAATTCTTTATCTGAACAAAAACCATTATTTTATTCATACTCATAAGCATAACTCAGAAATATTCCATCTTTTGCAACAGAGATTTAGTTAGGGATAACTTAAAAATATCTTGATCGAAACAAAGTACTTCATAGTAATAATAACCTCCACCATCAGTATAGAGTATAGCAATCTACTTCTCTGAAAACTTTCCAGAATCTGTTCCATAAACATAATAATTTTCTTTTTATTTCCTTTTCTTTTCTTTAAACAATCATTCGGACCGAAGACTACTATCTAGGTATGGTGTCCCAATGTGATAGTATCATTCATGAGAGCTGTCTGAAATAAGCAAGCCGGCTCGTGATGAGACCTCCTGTCTTTTAATTTTTAAATCAAAAGCCATCACCCTGGTGATCAGAAATGAAGTTATTCCAGATAGCACTGATGATCATGATTAGGACGGCTCGTGATGAGACCTCCTATTCTTCAGTCAAAATTTATGTTTTTATTTCGATTTCATCTTTTAAATTTTATAAAATGAGAGATCATTACCCAGCATGGTGACCAAATGGTAATGTCAGTCATTAATATCACCGAAAAATGAATCAGCTGGCTCGTGATGAGACCCCTTATCTTTTTTTTTTTTGATACCAAAAACCATTACTAGTTTCCTAATAATGTCATACTAGTGATATTTGTGATTCTGATTGGACCGGCTTATTACTAAGACCTTCCGTCTCTCATTTTAGCATTTCATTGATTGGAACAAATCCTAAATAGTTTTCAGATGGTAAATACTTTTGAAGACTGATGATAGAGGTTTGTAAGAGTTTTTCAAAAGTACAAGCTTCAAATAAGATATTAAATAAGCTATCCCCACTTTTATAAGAAAATAAAAGATGAGGAATAATCTGAGAAACACTTACAAATAAAAACAATGAAGTTCTTTTACAGGTTTAAGAAAATTTGATCACCCTGAACAAATTTTAAAAGATTTTGGTCTAGTATCATAATTTTTCAGGCTTATGAGCAGACTAGTTTTATTTATTTACATTTATTTCTTCATTCTTTCAAGACTCATTTAATTAATCGATGAGAAGATTGAATAAGTCGAATCCTTTTATTCATCATTATTTACAAAAGGAAAAATGAAAAGTTTAAGTTGTAAAGTTTCGTGAGAATAATTACAAAGTGAGCAAGATGTAATGATTACAACTCTTTATTTGAAAAATAAAAATGAAAAACCTAAAAGAAAATGGTCATAACAAAATCTTCTAAATCAAAGATAATCAAAGAAATAAAGAAGACTTGTAAGAAACTAATTATTTCAAAAAGCAAGATATCAACTCAAAATCTAGTCAATATGTACAAGGTTGAGGTGATAAGACATCCAATCATCTAGGTCTCAAAAGTGAAAACGAAAAGCAATCAAGTGATACCAAACTCAATATTAATTTCCTTTGATGATTCAATTAATTTGTGCAAATCATTATTAATTTCATGTCACAACTTCACTAAGCATCATAATCGAATGAAAGAAAATTCTTAAATCGAATATCAACATGTAATAATATTTTACATAGATTTAATTGATCTAAAATTATAAAACAATTTTCCATACCCTCAATTATATTTATCTTAATTTGTGGTTGTGATAATATCAAAATAAGACTGTTCCTTGATTTTAAATATAGAGAAGCTTAAATTATTAATTTTAAAAACAATGATTGATTACAAAAATTTAGAGAAATTTTCATCAAAACAATATTTATGTGCAAAATCAGGAATTTGCATGAATGATTTAGAAATTTCAAGGAGTTGATTTAGCAAACTCATTTCAAGAGAAAATCAAAATTTGAATGATAAAAGAAATAATCATAAGGCTAGTCTACATATTATAAATAAATTGATGAATGTCACTGTAATAATTTAAATATAGTCTGAAAGTGTATAATTAATGACATCATCCCACAATCGTGTAAAATAACCTAATGATAGATTTATCATTACTGAATTATTGTAAATTTATGATTTCTCACAATTAATACCAAAATTCAATACTTCAAAGTTTAAAAAGATAAATAACAAGTATACAAATTTTGAAAATAAGATAAAGAATACACTTCCCTGATGTAAGGCCATACTCGCATTCATGCATTCCCGATTGTATCACTTGCTTCAAAACGCTTTCTAACTTGTCAATCCAACCAAGTGTACCTGACCAAAAATTAAGTAGAGATCAATCTATCCTTAGTAGAAAAATATTGAGCTGATTAATAAATATATACATTCTTATATTTACTACTATGTGTGAAATCAAAACTAAAAACTAAGAAGTAAAGAAAAAGAAAAGAAACTACTCTATCTTATTCCTAGTCTTATTTTATGTACACTAAAATCAAATATTCAATCATAATCAGGTAAAGTCAAAAATCCAATGAAGCCATTGAAGCATTTGTAATCCTTCAAAATAAAACATATCGAATATTAATAATATGAATTGAAATGGTTTCTCAACCGCAAATGACACCAAAATTATCTCATACAACCCATACAACCCAGTACATACCATACAACCCTGTCTATCCTAGTACAATCTAAGCACAAATGGTTTCTCAACCGCAAATGACACTGCCTGTGCCTATATCCACATCATATGCATTGAAACCAGCTTATATCCCACCACAGGGGTATAACCCTTATTATCCATACCCATGTCTGCCTACAATAAAAACCATGCCCCATATGGGATTCAACTTTATCCAACCTTCTATGCATTAACCAACTCAAAAATTTGAGTAGTTGAACATCGTCAATCCCCCAAATCCTCAAAATAAAGGGAAGAAGAAGGGAAATAACAAACAAACCCAACAATTGGGGTAGGGAGGAAACCAAGTTCCCCAATATAACCTAAATCGGGGTAACCAACCAGCACAAGGGGGAAATCCCAAAGCTTAGGAACTTGCTAAACATACCAATCAATGTACTCATGCATGCACCCCAAGCCCTAACTCAGGGCACATCCACATCCATGGCCTATAAGAACAAATCATCATTCACCAATAAAGCATGTTTGATTTTCACATAATTTGGGTATTATACGCACCATTGCCTTGATCTCCCACAATTTCATAATGCATTGGAAACTATTCATCTCACACAACCGGTGGAGAAACCTATGTCTCCTCCACTAACCAAGGTCGCTTCCATCAATGTGGTTACCATTGATGTAGCCAAACAACTTGTGTCTCTTGAACCTCATGTTCCTAAGACACCTACATCGCCACATCTATCACCCATTCATATTAGCCATGATACCCAAGATGATGGGTGCACCTCTTGCGGGAACCACAATCATATGATTCAAAATCATGGTAGACCAATCTCCCCTACACTTATGACACCCCTCCTAAAATCAAGACTTGTGCCATCCAGGGGATCATGCGCATGCCGATCCTGTGGTGCTACTTCCCACTATTTGTTTCATTGCCCCATCTTATGCATTGAAAGAGAGGTTTTCCTCAAGCATATGCGTATGAAAGATCAACTTCTTCACCTTTCGGTATCTCCATAATAATCACCGATAAATCAAATTGTTCCCACCTTGGAGAATACCATTGAGAAATTATGCCCCCTGGCTAATGTGTTCATCGATGACAATTCTTCATCCTCCAATGAAGACCCAAATCTACCATAAGCATTGCATGTTTCCTAGCCATCAGGGGATCTCCATTCAAGGGTGGATGCATACTCCTCAAGTGCGTTGTGCTTTGGTTCTTATTTATGTATTGTCAAAACCTTGGTTGTGTTCTCTACTATACTTGGGTATCTATGTCACGTGTGCAATACTTTTACTAGAACATGAGGATTTTCCATTGTCATCAATAATGGTGTAGGATGACTCTCATTAGGTATCATCCTGAAATTGGCATATAGTCAACTATTTTACCTTCTGATCATCTTTCATTTACCAGTACACCTTCTAATAACCATAGGGTCCTAATTCCTAGTAATAGTGTGCATCAACATTGTTCCTGAGAATAACATGTTTCCCCCATGGGTGTGTGCACCATTGCAAACCCGTATATCGTCATTTGACACCCATGATGTCGAACCCCAATAAATATAAGGAATTTGATATACATTGAGAATATCAACCCTTAGTTCATCATATCATACCTATGCATTTACTCCCTCACCTTTAGCAGTTCATACCAGCAAAATCCTCGACACATGTTATGATCTAGATTCACGGTTCACCACTCATACTCCCATGAGTATATCACAATCTTCAAATATTCTTCATATCATCACCCTCACAAATACATCTAGAGGTCTCCTTCCCTCCAAAGAAACCAATTCTATCCAGCTATTCCTGTAAGAACACTTTGCATAGCATTGATTCATGGGGCACCTGTCTTCACGGTTGCAACTCAACCCTCACTTCATTTTGGAAAAGGTTCCCCAATCCACTCAAAATCATGGGAACCCCACCCATCATTAAATTGACTCCCATACTCACCAAAAACTATGGGATTCCCATCCATCATCAAATTGGTCGCCTAACGTTCCCAAAAATCATGGGGACCGCACCAAATATTCTTTATGTACAAATAGTTCCCCGATACACTCAAAACCATGCGAACTATCCTTTATTTTGGAAGAAACC
Organism: Pseudotsuga menziesii; assembly: GCA_001517045.1. NCBI lineage: Eukaryota > Viridiplantae > Streptophyta > Pinopsida > Pinales > Pinaceae > Pseudotsuga > Pseudotsuga menziesii. The sequence continues at coordinate 308,830 of LPNX010470775.1, forward strand.
CATGGTCACATTTGATCGATGTAGTTGATTCTTCCTACCCCAACATGGCCAGTTTGTTTAGTCACCATAACCTTAGTATTGTGTCTCTCCTCTTACCCTTCATCAGTAGTTTGTCTCGCTCCATTACAGTCTGTTCCTCCACTATGAATACTATTGTCATCAATTACTCCCCAAGTTTACATCGATTAAAGGAATTTATGAGCCCCATGCTTACCATCCAGTCTTGTGTCATCTTAGTTAGTCCCACAATTGGTTATAACATGATATGGGTTTGCAGGATAAGACCTGCATCTTATCAAGATTCTTTAGCTCTCATTGATGCCAAATACTCCTATCCTTAGAGCTGAAACAGTTACAGTGGTACCTTGGGATTCCTTCCAAATCACTACAAGGGATTTCCTTAAGCTATGTAAGGAGATTCATTAGCGCTCCTTAACTTGTTAGTCTCATGAATGCTTGGCAACAACACCTCTAATAGCATTAGGGGGAGTCATACATTTTGAAGGTACCAGTATTCATGCTTGAAAATTTTGGTAGCCACACATCTAGTATAGTGTAGTCTTCAATGGATTCCATAGCAGTGTAGGAATCCACCTCTATGGGATACTTCAATATATCAGTAGTTTTGTTTATTCATCACCAGTTACACCAGTTCTAGGTTCATGTACTCTTGCATGGTTTGCATCTTCCTTCATGCATACCAAGAAATTTATGAAAGATCCTTCACTCTCTTCATTTTGTATCCATTCTGGCCATCTTCATGACCATGGGAATTATCACCTCATTTGTATCAAAATAAAACTTTTAGTTACCACTCCACTAATAACCTTCCCCCTTTGGAAAGGTTTATTCATCCACCTATGTTTCTAATGGTTTTACAAGTGATAGAAAGAACACAACCCGAAAATATGATGCATTATCGACTCTATAGCACCCTCTGAACATCATACATCAGGGGGCATTTCTTATCACAAAAATATTACACACATGCGACATTTTTGCAATTTGTGTGATAAAGCATCATCAACATATAGCATGAATCCAACTGAAGACATCTTCACAAGACCCAAAGGGAATCTTGAGTCCAAAAGTGCCTCAAAATAGTCAAATACACAAACCACGTGGGTAATGATTTGTTTATGTGTGTGACAATACTTTTCTCTAGTACAACACCCACACAATAGCATGGATATCCCTTTGACACCCACATGATTGATAGAAATGGCGAGGTCTCACCCACTAGCGGTGCAATAAAGGCTAATGAAATCTCCATTTACTCAAAGAATTTGAATTTTGGCTCTTTACACACTTGGTTGCCTTAAATGGCCTCTCTTTTGTACTTTGGATCCACATCATGGATCAATGAGTTCACATTGGGATCTTGTTATTAATTGGCCACCTGTTGGACTATAGAAGAAATCCATGGGAATGCTAATTGAAAGAGAATACTTAAAGTAAGGTTATGGTACGGGATTTGTGCTTGAGGTTCCTCATAGCTTACCATTTCTCTCTTGCCTCCTTCCCTCAAGGGGAAAGTGTTATCCTCATTTGTTCTTCAAGCCACTTGACATCTAGTGTGGACCAAATAAACCTCCCTTGGGAGGATTGTTTTCCACCATTTGGATCTCAAATCTCCAAGGTATTGTATATGCTTTACCATTAGGAAATAAAATAAGTGGTTTGGCATCTATTGGTTGCTGGAGTTTACATCTCTTACCCCGTCTTGCATTTTATTTAGTTTTGTTTTTCTTTATTTTTCTTTGTGTCATTAGTACTAACAACCATTTTCATAATCACTTGGAGCACTCACCTACACCCACCTCAAAGGGGCTTCTAATACTAAGGCCTTGTTGCCGCATACAAGGCCTTTCCCCTAACCAAGTGGGAAGGAATCACTCTTGTGCAATATTTCCCACAACACCCCCTCACCAAAACAAATTTGAACTTGTATTCTCAACATGATGGATGAGCATTCAATATCCTCCATTGTGTAACTTGAATCGAGTTCATGAGGTGATGGGTTTCAAAATTGGATCTAGTTGTTTATTGGACACCTTTTGGCCTATAAAAGGAATCCATGGGAAAGTATATTGTAATAGAAATATAGAGAAATATTATACTACATGAATTTTATTGGAAATTATTCATAAGCCATCTCTTCCACACCTATTATCATTCTCCAAGCTCCCTTGCCTCCTTCCTCCAAGGGGAAAGTGTTTCTACCATTTGTCCTTGAAGATTTCTAGCATCTACTGTGGACAAAAGAGGCCTCCCTAAGTGATATTTTTGACTTCCCTTTGAATCTCGCACCTCCTAGGTGACACTACATGTATTTTATTGACCATTGGGAAATTTAAAGTGGTTCTCGCATGACTAGATCTTGGTATGGTTTGAACACCCTAGTCTCTTTTATTTTGTATTTCATTTTATTTGTTTTATACCTTTTTTTGTTACTAACAAGAGATTGAAATATCTACTTGGGGTTATCAAATTTGAAAATTGTTTCTAAATACTAGACTTAGTCAACAACCTCAAAGGATTTCACCCAAAGTGGATAATTTCCCACAATAGGATTCTACAAAAACCTCTGCTAGAGGGTGTTTTCCATGTAGTGTCCTCACTCAGGTGTATTTGTGTCCGAAAAAATGCCACAAACAAGAAATTTCTCTATGTGGGGTCCTTTTCCATGATGGAACAAACCTGCTACAATACATCCAAGTGCTTTTTCCCCTCCTCCTACAAAATATCCAACATTTATTCCACGGTTATGTCCACCATGCCAGTATCTTCAACCTTTCATATACTCCTTCATTTTTAACTCATACTATTGCTTCCTGCAATTATAGTTAGGTCAAGGGTGATTTTAAGATCCCCCCCCCCCCCCC